>QVOA01017276.1:0-147287 GCA_014825685.1 Pseudomyrmex cubaensis | reverse complement strand
GGTCGAGAACGGCGCGTGGTAGTAGGAGGCGGCCGGAGGAGAACTACTTCTCCTCACGGCGCACGATATGGTGCTCCGCACTGTACACTCGTTAGGACGATAAATCACGACGCTCTCTGCGTCGACGCGACCGGGTTCCTCTCCAATCGTCTTCGTCTGTTCGCCAAACCTTCTTGCGATTAAGCTTGACTTAGGTTTCGTTTCCTTGACGTCGCTGTCTTGATGATAATAGCACCAATTTGTGCACGATTAAAATGTATTCTACATATTTGGATACGATGTTATAAAGTTTTAAAAAAAATAGACAAGTTCATTTCTTCTCTCAGATTGCGCCTATTTTTTTCATAGTCTCTCTCTTTTCCCTGTCGTTTTCTGCGTGAAAACATCGCAAACATTACGCGTCACATATCATCATTCGTCAAGTGCAACGGAGAAGTCACATGAAAAAGTTTAATTACAGAATTCTGACGTACGTAAATTCTCTCCCGGAATTTATCTCTCTTGGGGTTCCGTTATTGCCAATACAAGTTAAAATGGTAATTTCTGTCTGGGTTTCTCATAATTTTGAACGAAACCGAGCTTGCCCGCTGTGTGTGTGTATGCGACTACAATTTTGTATCTCCCTTATCTCCCTACTTGCTATCTTTTTTGCGAGGCGTAATTATCCCGGTGCGGTGTGCGAAATTTAGAATACACATTGCCTAGCGAGATATATCAAACTTAACTTCAGACTCCCGAACTAATTTATCGTAATGAGGAATAATGAGCGGCAATTTTCTCCCCGCATGTGTATCGACTTCTCTCTATCTTTCTCCCGTCGCGTCTTTCCCTCTCTTTTCTCACTCACTCGCCCGCGTTCAATCTTTCATCGATAAAGTCCCCGAGACGCTTTAATTAAAATCTCACAAGCGATTGTCTGTAGATAATTTTCGCCGCGGATTGGCGACAACGGCTGTGTGGATTTTGGGAGAAATTAATATTCGTCCGCGATTACAACAGCTTTGTATGCATAGTCGGCCTATATATAGTGGCCCACGCAAATTGGAAAGTAATTCGTCGACACATACGATGACGGGAGAGAACGATAGTTGAGTGAGTCGCGGAGGAAAAGGAGGATGTAACAGCTCTCTCTCTCTTTCTCTCTCTCTCTCTCTCTCTCTCTCTCTCTCTCTCTCGCGCGCGTTTGTCTCCTTTATTCCATGTCTATCACATTACGCCCGCGACAGTCGAAACCGTCAATTACGATCTAATTGCGGAACGAAAGATAACGTCGAAGAGTTAGACACGCGCGTCTCGCTTTATAGCTTTTCGAAGATTGCTCGCCGAAAGTTCATCGACTCCTCTTCCCGCGGCCCTGTAAATCGATGAAGCGAGCCCGCGATGGAATTTAATCAGCATCATCGCGCTTGTCGTCATCGAGAATCACGAACCTTGGTATGAACGATACGAAGAGATTTGGCGGATATAAAAAAAAAAAAAAAAAAATGCGGTACCAAAAAGTGAACAATAACGTAGCGCACACACAAAATTTAATCGAGGAAAAAGAAGGAGAAAAAAAACCAAGAACAAGATAAAAACAAAAAAAGGATAGCGCAGTTAGAGAGAAAAGAACCTGTTGGAAAGAATGAGTTTTATAAAGCGTACCTTTGTTTGGATCTCTTGATCTCCTTGGCTTTCTAGCGATGAAAGAAAGGGAGGCCTACATTAAGACCGTGGTATCTCTCCATCAAGAAAGGTTGCGCGGTGAAAATAAAAAATCATTCTGATTAATTTGATGCTGCGCACGAGCGCGTGGTTTGATCGACGTTCCAAACGGGGAACTGTCACTGCTGATGCACGATTGAAATAGTCAAATAAATATGCTACAGAAGCGAACATGTCAAAAAGAAAGAGAGAGACGTTTTACACACACATATGCATAAGATGAGAAGAAAAATGAAAAGTACATGTAAAATTTTAATGATAACATTAAAGTATCAATTTAGATCCGTCTGAAATAAAAGTTATCTCGCGATAGATTTTTGAAAAAAAAAATTATTTAAGGTTCTGAGAGCTTCACATTTAAGGATATTACACATTTTCGTAATATAAAAAGATTTTTTTAAATCGAGAAAAAATCTTAATAATGTTAGGAAAAAGATATTTAAAAAAATGTATGCCAAACTCGTTCTCACGAAATTGTGATATGCGACCACAAAGCTGTTATGATAAATCGTGTGTATGTGTATGTGTATACATACATTTTTTGTATATATATATATAAATAAATAGAAAGGCTTGCAGAAACTGGAATTTCTGGTGTCATCACGCCCTCGGGACATTCGCGCGCGCTTACGATATTGCTCTTATTCTTCTTCGGTATCCCTCGACCTTCTCGCTCTCTTCATATCCCTTGCTCTTCTCGCTAAAGAGCAACAACTCTCCACGCGAGCGCACTTCGGACTTGCTCGAAACTACACTCGACCCCGTTGCGTCCTCAATTCTCTTCTTTGAGGAAGAGATTAACATCCAACAGCCCGCCGACCTCTGTTGTCCGCCTTTTTCTTTCTACCGTGTCGTAAAAAATTTTAGCTCGATATTCTTTGACATTTACGTTTCATCAGATAATTTTTTTCCAACTCGTAATTGTTACCAATATGCGATAATTTGAAATATAAACAAATCGTGTTGTAACAGATATCTGGAGTTAACCAATATTGTGACCAATGTACGTATGTAGTATTTTGAAATCACGTCAAGTCGTATAGAATTAAATGATCGAACGCGCTTTCACGTGTAATCGAAGGAAAATTAATTTACAATTTTATCTTATAAACGTTGTCAACGACTTATTACAAGATGACATAAAAACATGTCGCGCGCGTCATATAACGCGATCATTTGCCACTGTGATTACACCAACTAAACCGGACTAAAACGAGACAAAAATCATGATAGCGTCATTACGAGCGACGTTATCTGTGTAGATATAGTAAGAAAAAGAAAAACCGCCATCATTAAACTCCACGCGTCAAAAAACTCCATTCTTCGTTTTTTTCTTTTATAAGATCTCCCTTTGTGTATCATCGGTGATAGCTTCACGTACTCTCATTTGCGCGCAGATTTCCGTTTTATTATTTCATCCTAATGTTTAATTTATTTTTCTCTTTATTAACACAAACGATATTTGTTTTTTTTTTTTTTTTTTTGTCAAACACAACACACAGTTCGGAATTCTGCTCGTGTCAAACGCGCAACAAATCCCATCACACGCATATGGTATAATTCCGGGGGCTTTTTGCGCAGAAGATGATCGAGAATAGTACTAACCTAGACAGCTAAAGGGAAAGCGGGTATGAGAGAAACGTCCAGCAATGCCAGCAACTCGGACGATGTGAGCGCGCGTCAATCCGCGTGACGCGGCGCCGTCGTTGCATTTTGTTTATTTTTGGAGGAAAGCGTTGGGGCCAGCACGTGGCGACTGCCGCTTGCGAATGACACGTGTGCACATACAAGCAACAGCTCTGTATGCATTTCCCTGCCTTTCCCTCTTCACCCGCTCATTCACGGTGCGTGATCGTTGGCGACACGCGTTTGCACGTACGGTACGGGAGGAGAGAAAAAAAGAGAACACCTCGTCGCGACACAATGGCGCGATAATTCGCGCGAATAATGACGAAGTAAGGGAAAACGGACACAGGATGCACCGAAGTGAAATCAGCTTATAGAATTAAATAACCTTCCGGGTGAAAGCGTAGCAAGGAGACTTCGCGAGCCTCGTTTGAACAAACTTGAACATGAGGGGTGTTTATTTATCGTTTTTTTTTTTGTTTTCTTGCTCTTTCGACGTCACTTTGTTTTTAGACTGAAATCTAATATGTACTATGTAGCTCTAATGAAAATTTACGCTTTATACATATTATTCTTGCAAACAAATCGCGAACGTTAAGCTCGCTCCGCGTCTTAACTCTTCCTTGACTCTTGACATGTGCACATATCTAATCCGCTGGATTTCTCACATAACGGTAGAACAAAACGCATCAGTGTCTCACATTTAACGGTACACGTAGTTCTAATTTCGATTTTTTTTCCGGCCTAATATGAGAACAGCATGTAGCGTTCTAACGGGTCGGAGAATCATATAGTACGAGCGACATTTATAGCGCGATTGCGCGTCTTAACATTACGGGTCATCGAATAGGTGGATATCCGCGCCAACGGTTAAAGACACATCCATGGAATTGTTGATGCTCGCTTGTTCTATATCGAAGACGAGAATGTGATAATAAACGTTACGATGTAATCTCGCGATTTCTCGGAATTCGCTACCGCGCACTCGTAAAAGACCGGCGGCCACATAAACACCACGATAGTTCGCACTCGATAAACGAGTAAGACGAAACTGAGAGAGGCCGCTGTACCTTATCTCTAGCGCGAACATCATCAAGCCATCTGCGGCGGTTTAGTAGAGCATATCACATTAGATGCCGTGAATAAAGAATAAAAATATTTGCATTCCGTTTAAATATATTTCGTGTAAAATTGGAATTAGCGAGGTAAACGAGTGTCGACATTTGTCTCTCGATCCGATGGACGTTCTGTTTCTTGTCAAATTATGCTTATTCGTGTGAAAAAGAAATGAGACGAGGAACGGAGAATATCGAGTTTCGACGGACGAAAGATGTCAGCGAGATTTATTTCCGAGATAAGTATATCTGCTAATATGGAGAAAGAGAGAGAAATAATAATTAGACAGTTCCCCTGCAATCATAATTATTATATGTATTCATTCTTGTCGTATTCATATTACGCACTTATCTTAATATCGGTTTTTTAATTGCGCAACAGAAAGGATTAATATCATAATTTAGTTATATTTCTCCAAAGAAGAAAAGAGAGAGAGAGAGAGAGAGAGTTCATGTAAAGTGCCCCTCTTTATTCATTTTTAGAGACTTGAAATCTTTCCTTTTGATTCTGCCAGAACCAGGTCTCTTGAAAATTTCGCACTTTTAATAGAGCAATTACGCGACGAGATATCTGGATTTGCCAGCTTTCTCGAGCTGGTTTTTCTTTGTGCCACGACGTGGCGCGTTAATCTCTTCTTGAAGAGCTGTTGCTGAATTGGATGATTCAGGTGGAGTTTGCCGGGGATACAGCTCTCTTTCTCTCTTTCTCTTTCTCTCCCGCCTGCCCCCGTGTTGAACGAAGAGCTACGCTATCTTCTCTCCCACGAAAAGGGGTTGGAAGCCCTTCAGGGCGTGTGTTCGGTAGGGTGAGTTCATCCCCCGTTGCGCGTTAAGCCTCGTTTTCAGGGAGAGAGAGTCTGCGCCTCGTGTCTCCGTGTGCAGTTGACAATAAACGCGATACACGCCATAATTCGCAGCGGGAACGAACGGGTCCACCGCGTTGCAAAGTTAACGAACTCTATCGGACCGGGGGTATGTATATGCTTCTCGTTGGCAACAAGTATATGCATGTGCAAGTCCGGGGTCCGGCGCGAAACTTCATTACGCGAATTGCGCAGCTGCACACCCGAAAAATCCGCACGGAGTTTCATCATTCAGCACCACTCTCTATTTTCGAGGGTTTCGATCACTCGACGAGATTTGATTGGAGAGATGAGATTCAACGCGCGAGATTCGACAAGATGAGAATCAAAAAGTTTGCTGACAATCACGTGATTGACTTTCGAAGCGATAAAAACGTGCGCGCCGACACATGTATTTCACGATCTATAGATTTTTTTTTAACAAGATGTATAATAAAATGTCTTTTTTAAATACAAAAAAAAATATTTGAAAAGTTACTGTTAAGCAAGCGCATACATTTACTTGATTAGAAAAAACACATTATATGTTTTTTAGTATATTTCCGCGCTCAGATAATGAAATTAGGCCGAATGTGTCGCGTCATTCTACTAATATTTTATCGTCGTGCAATAACGCTAATAGAAGGAAACCACCTAATTAATCATGCGTCCGGAGACATATGTCAAAAAATTTATCGTCATTAATTACATCTTCGGCGCGCGCACAATCGGAAAGAGGAAATAGAACTTCTATTTTTCGCATGTGTGTGCGACAGACAAGCGCGATAAATATTTAATCATCGTGAACTCGTTGTCGTATCGACGCCGAGCGTTGTCGCCGCGCGCTTCCCAGCGCGATGATATCGAGTTACAATCTATTATTGCATAGTGTTGCGTTGAACCGCCGCGGCGACGGTATCAGCAGCGCGTGTACGCGACTCATTTGCCCGGACGTCACCGAAAGATTATTCCGTTAGCTATGCGCGATTCTCTGCATACCGACGTCAGTAATTGACATAAACATATCGCACGACCCGGCGGAAGTTCACCGGAAATAATGATGGTCTAGCTGATAATCATCCTGAAACGCGGGCCCGTTCGTCGGACCGTAATTGAAAACCTGAGCGGCGTAACGAGAATGCACTTTCCTGCACACACATACACACACAGTAGCGCAAACGCAATTAGCAACTCCGCGGCTTCGGGCCCGCTCCAATAAATCTTCCATTCCCCGGGCTCTTCTTCCACTATCCTCTCTTTCTCACTCTCTCTTTATCTCTGCGTGACGGATACGCGTGCAGAAAGCGAATTTTTAGCACAACGTCTCTAAGAAAATAAAGCGCGCACGTCGGACGCTATCGTGTTATCCGCCTCACGCGATATCTATATTTATAACGGCTCGGCGCTGCAAAAATACAAAAAAAAAAAAAAAAAAAAAAAAAAAAGATCAATATATCGATATGCGATATTATGATGTTTTGCATAGACAAATCTTATTCCTGCTCAAAACGTGTGTATTCGAATCTATCTATCTATCGCGTCTGTGTGAGAATTGGTAAATAACTAGCGAATCAATTTGTTTCGCAAACAAAAGAACACGAAAAAGCAGTTTTCGTAGAAACTACACTGCGCAAAGAAGATTTGTTTGTGTTAGCAGCTAAGGTTTGACTTGCGCAATTGAATATAATAATGCTTGGATATTGTTTTTTGTTTTTTTTTTTTTTAGTGAAAGTAGCGCAAATCTCAGATCGCGCGGAATCGCACAATAACCGCATAAAAACTATGTAACATATAGCGCGGCGTGACTTCCACGTATACGTAGCAGCTTTACCGTTATAGGGTTTTAATACGATACTCGGCTGAAGCTGCAAGTTTGTTGCGAAAATAACTTTCGAACTAGCGGTGAACATTTTTTCGAGAAAGTGAAAATCACGTGGAAGACGCTCGCAGTTTCGCAATCTCTCTGTAAGCGATAAAAAAAAAAAAAAGAAGAAAAAAAGAATGTGAAAGCTACGTTAATTGCGAATCAAACATTAAATTCAAACCAAGCGGGAAACTGCGCGCGTGAGTGTGCAAGTGTAATTAACGCCTTCCTTTTCTCGTCAGCGCTCATTAAGTGAATTAATAAAAATTATTAACCACGTTAAAAATGCGTACATTTCCCAGGTTGAACGGTTGGTTAATTGCTGCCACATTATAGATTTTTCTCGCGATATATGCATCGCTTCCTGCATACCTAATACCGAAATTAAGTCGCTCTTTAAACGTTTAAACCGTATGTGTGTGTGTGTGTTCTGAGATGAGTAATTTGAAGTTATTTTAGTTGAACGGCTACTGTTGCATATAGTGTTGGCAAACATCCATGGGAGCTCGAGCGCTTGCCTCTCACTCTCCTCTTGTGGGAGATAATTTTCTTATCTCCGTATAAACGCCCGCTCTCTTTCGTTGCATCGACGAAAGCCCGGTCGTCCGTGTTTATCATGCTGCACAATACTGATCGATATTCCACAGGAAGACGAACACTGAAATGTATCGAACGAGAGATTTTCTCTCGCGCGCGGTACTATATTAAAGTATACGTATATCTTATACAACGTCTTAACAGAAATAACGAAGATATGCGCAACTAAAGCGGATACAAATATTTTGACAAACAAAAATTCTTCGTTTTACACACACATAAAAAGAATAATTTCTGCATTGATATTAAATTTGTTAAAGAAAAAGAGAGCGTTTTGTTCTTAATGTTTTCTACAAAGATATTTATGGTATAATTTATTACTTAACTTGAGTAATTGTAGATTATTTGTTTGCGTATATAGAGCCATTACCATTTCATGTTTGTTTTGCAAATTTCAGTCATTTGGTAAAAGACATATAATTAAATGTGAAATATAACAATTTTAGACATTCTCAATTCGAGTTAATTTTCGGACTTTGTCTTTCAACTCCCGTCTTTGTACTTCGGTGCGCGAGGCGTTTAACTGTCCGCGTCTTACCGGATGGTATATTATTGGCGCAGGCGTTCAAGTAAGGTCAAGAACTCGGGCGCGCGATAATTTTCTTATGGGAAGATATACGCGATACCCGACAAGAACCAGCTCCACAATGGGGCGAAGCTATCGCGCGCGCCGATGCCATGAATCCCGCGCGCGGAGCGGAGCGGCCGATCGGCGCGCGTGCAATAATTTGCCCGGCAAACAATAGCGCCTCCGTGCTGCTCTCAGCGATCGATATTAAGTGCACGCCGGAGACACCGCGCGTTGGTGGAAACGACGGAGTTATCGAGTTTTGATTGGTGTTTTCATCGGGTCGCGCTTTTCGCTACGTTGTGTGTCGCGCGCGCGGGCGTGTGCGACTGACGTGTGCGGAAATTGAAATAATAATGCAAAAAACCAAGAAGAAGAATAGCGACGTCGCGACCTGACGTTATTGCGATGCAAAACCGTCGCGCGATACACCACTGGCCGCTGACGCGCGCGAGGAACGCGAAAAGAAATTCTCTCGCTCTTTACCAGGAAACTTCGTATGCATGAGAATCGACCGATATTTATGGCCCCGCTTTTAAGGGAAACGCGTGTGCGCACCCCTCCGCATTTTACGCTCTTCTTGCGATTCAAATAATCCGCGACATATATCAAACTCGATTTTCTTTTTCTCCCGCGTTTTTCTTATTTTTCTTTCCCTCGCAGTCTCTTCTGCGGACACATTACATGTTCTCTACACGCGCGATTACAGAAGAAAATCACAGAGAGAGAGAGAAAGAGAAAGAGAGGAGAGTATCAAGAATCTGTTATCAAAACTACTACATATCAATAATAATTAAAAGCAATTTTGTACTTTTCTATTTCGACGAAAAAAAACGCGCGCATCGTGTGAATACTCATGCAGTTTAAGGTGGAGAAAACATACCGGTTTGCCGTCATAAACGAAGGTATGCATGCAATTATCCTGTGTTCTTTCTTTCACGCGTGTTCGTCACTTTATCAATCCGCTCTTATCTCTCGTTCCTGCTCATTGGAGTGTGTGCGCGCGACGATAAACGCGTACGGATCCGGAGTTGCGTAATTATGTTGCAAATAGAGGATATATAAGTGTGCCGTTACCGTCGTCATTCTCGCGGAAACGATGCGCCGTCGATAGTATACGTACGCGGAGTCGCGTCACGTCACCGAGGGAAGCTAAAGGTTAAAGACATTAAGTAACGAGCGTAAGCGAGGATGCTATTGTTGGACCCACCGCAGTGCATACCGCCGTAAGTGGAAAAGTCGAAGCTCGATTCACGCGTCAATGAACGGCTCTCGGTCTAGCATTCCGTCTGGTGCCAGCGAACTCTGACTTATTGAGTAATCTTGTATTTTACGTTTGTTTGTTTTTTTTTTTCGCAACAGTAGGATATAACATGTGTTCGCTTACATCATCACATACTCATTCTCGAGAATTAAGCAGCTGAAATACGCTACTGAAGGATTTTTTTTTGCGAGACCATATTACAAGATTCCATTAGAGTAAAAAGTAAAATATGCCACACACGCGCGCGCGCGCGTACACATGAGAATCTTCTCAATTTGCTACCGCTCATTAATCAGAAACCATCGATGTTTTGATATCTCGTATTCCGTTTATTCTATTGAACGCGCCTGATTGCACGGAACAATGCGGTGCGCGCGCGCGCACGCGGAGTTGCAGGTCGCCCCAGTGTGTATTCTTCTATTGTTCCTTCAATCGGGGGTGGTGTTCCACGCGGAGAGAGGTAGGTGGGCTCGAATTTCCACATGGCGCGCGCGAGTGGGTGGAATAATTTAGCGAACGGAGACGAATGTCTCGAACGCGCGAGCCCGCCGGGTTCGAAATCGCCGGGTCGCCGCCGCCGCGTCGTGCGCCACGCCACGACGAGAGAGAGAGAGGAGGGATCGATATGGGTTTTTAAAGGACACGCGAAGTTCTATTTCCGAATTCGTGCCGCGCGACTGTCGTTCTCTCGCGTTCTTGGAAGTGTGTCGTGGAATGGCGAGAGAAACGGAAGAGACAAGTGGGAAAAGAATTTTTTTTTGCCGTGACACGTGGAGAAAAATTGTCAAATCCCTCGATCTCGATGAGAATCGAAATAAACCGCGAAAAATTATCTAAATTTAACAGACTGTGTCGATACTTCGTAGATATTCATGTCTTCCAAAAATTTACCCCCCTTTTACTTATCCTTTCGCGCATCATCGACACATACATCTCGTCTGTAGCACATACAAGCGGTGTAGGTTTATTTTTGATATATAACTTGCAAAACCGGTCACTTTTCAAAACCTTTACGGTTGCGCACTTTGCGGCGCAAAAAGAGTTACCAGGTGTGTCTTCGTGAACAATTCCGTTTTCTCGTTACGGGGAAAGCACTTCTTAATTTCAACTCATTTCGAGAAACTCAGAAAGATTCTCTTCCAACTCGACTACGACACGACTCTAACAATTGTGCTTTCATCGCCGTTTTAAAGTAGGTGTTGCAGGCGTACCGCGCTCACAGATTTGGCAAATAAAAATATCGATACCGCGCGAACTCTCGTGTACAAGATAAGTGTAATAAATAATTAATCGAGCAAAATCGATATTATATCGACAGTATGTATTTTCATAATTTAACATAATTAATCACAAATTACAATTTTACAAAGAGAGTGCATCTCTCTCTCTCTCTTCTCCGTATTACTGTCTGTAAATTTAAATACGATGTTTCCACACCGAATCATTGTTCATTCACGCAAAGTAGAAGCGGCACTCGCCTGAATGTTGAATCAAGCATGAATAATCTATTATCCGTCCGATGACAATGGCGCGGTTCCGCGTAGCGCGATTTTTAATTCACGAACGAAAGCTATTTACTTTTACGTTCGCGAAAGCGTTAAGCCATAATTAATCGCAATTGTTTTTTTTTTTTGCGCGCGCGATTAGTTCGCCGTATCCTACTTTTAAGTGCTCGAAGAGAAGAAGATCGGTTATCTCGAACCGACCTTCGTATATTTCTTTCCATTTCGTGCCATCCCTCTCGAGCTCTCATCTCGCCTCACCTCGGCTGAACGCGAGAGTTTACCGTACGCGGAGGATGAATTTATCAGGGGCGAGAAATCTTCGCTGAAGAGGGAGTTAAGGAAAGGGAGCTAAGAAGTGCTTCTAGGGTGTAAAGATCGGATCGTCTCCGTCGTCCGTGCATCGAGGGCAGATCGAGATTCCGATAATGAATATTCGCGATACGAGACCGACGCACGGCCGCGGCGGCGCGGCGGCGTTTCGTATTTCGTGCCGAGATCGCAATCGAAACGTTTGTTATCGCTTTGCGTTCCGCGGCGCGCAAAATGCACGATGAATAATTATTTCCATACCTTCGGACACTCTTTGTGTTTGTGCCAGGTTTCAACTGTGTTTTACTACCGCTATAACTCGTGCTCGCTTTTCATTCTTCTTTACCTCTTGATTTCAAAAGTTTGTGCTTCGCAAGTGTGTAACGTGTTGTATGTTACGTGGAGAACACGCGCGCGTCTCAAGTGAAATCACATGACTCGCGGAAATTAGATGCCGCATTTCCGTCTTGGTTGAGTTATCTCCCTTGCACTTGTCATATGCAATAACGTATGTACCCGACGCGCGCACCGCGCGTATCCGTTCGATTTTTCTATCGGAACGAACCCGCCCTTCGCACGCCAGTCACCGGCATTTTTATCCGTTGACGTTCGAGCGCTGCTGTCGGCGTCGGTCGTCATCGATTTCACCCTCGGCCACCGAAATACCTTTCTCGGTCAGGGGTGGTTGTATGCTATTCTGATAAATTCTCTCTCCCTCTCTCTATCTCTTTCTTTCTCTCTCTCTGCATCTCACGTCCATTACAACGCAATTATAATTGGAAAGTATAGTTTTCGACAAATAGCGAGTCGAAAAAAATAAGTAATTGTAGATTACGTCATTCTCGAAATATTCCATTTTTGCAGTTAACTCGGTTCAACGACGAAAGATCGCGGGATCGGAACCGATGATGGCTAAGTGAAATTCCATCTGTTCGTCGACGAAACAGGCGATACAACGGCAGAACGTCATCGCGATTTCGACAGACCTTCACCATCGTTTTGACGTTTCTAGGTCAGAGAGACCGACTGCGCTTCTGGGTTGTCCGAGAGTTTCCGAATGCCTTTATCATCGAAAGTCAAGCTCGAACGAACTTCGTCGCCATTGTCGTTGCGCGAAGTTTTAACCGGTGTTCCACCATCTGCGATACGGGAAAATTAATCGTTGAGCGCGGACGACAGACAAAACAAAGACGAGAAAGTTACAGATGAATGACGAACGGAAGAGCAATTGTTTGTCAAATTCTGAGCGTCATGTAGAAAAACTCGCGTGCTAAAAACTTCGTTCTATTTCTTTTCACCAATGGCAATTACTTCTGGAATTAAAATTGGAAAGCAATTTGTTTCCACAGAAAAGTTCTTTTTCACTGGATTTATAAATCTTATCACATATTTTACTTTACTTTAATATAAACTTATGTATACAATATGTATACATTATAGTACAGTAGACAATAAGAAAAAAAAAAGATTAGCTCATAGTTGCAATGCTTTCGCGCTATATATATTCTCGTCTTCGAGAATATTTTCTCGTGCGGATTTCCGCATTTGTAATTTCGTTACATTGCGGCGCAAATAGCAACGAATTCCTTAGTGTCAAGTTGCAATGCGAATTATCCTTTTGTCCTTGGAGTTCCTTTGTCCTGATACTTCAGCACTTGCGATACTCGCGTCCCGAGGACCGAACAGAATTCCTCGTCTCTCGGAATTATATAGCGAAACGGCAACAGGGAGTTGTTCCCCCAGGGCTGTAATACGAACGGATGTCCTTTAAACGATCATTGTTGCTACGCTATATATGACGTATAAGTAAGATTGCGTTTCTTTTTTTATTTCTTTAGTATTACGTGATTTGTTTTTGTAAGAAGAGGACACACATCTACATTCATTATTTACTATAAAGTGTGTTTATTCATATGTAACATTTGTACAAAAGATCAATTAAAACAAACATTTCTATAACGTAAAAAAATCCTATAGGGAGTTTTTCTACCTAAAAGGTAGAAACACTACACAGTTAATGGCTCTTCACAGAAGTTTATTACATGGAGTATCTGGTATAGACAATCGGTATATATTTCGAAAAAAAAAAATGAAAACACAATAACGAAGTTTCATGGGTGAGCGCGTGTCACGAAAAACCGCGAACTAATGAATTAAAATTAATTTTGCTTTTTATTTCAACCGCCGCTATGTGATAAGCGTTATCGTCGAGACGCGAAATACCACAATTTGTCGCAGGAAAAGAGGCGTCGGATATACGCTCAACCGACAACGAGACCATCATTGTTAATAATCAGTACGCGCTGATAAGGGGAGAAGCCGAGTGATTAATACCGAGAACTCTTATCGCCGAGGTGTGGAGTGTGCACTTGCTTACACCGTGGTATTATACCGTCGTGCGTGTGTAACGGTCGCTCGCCGAGAGCGGTAGCATAACGAATAATCATTTCTCGGATTTCTTCGTGTGAGAATTGTTCAGTCATAGCCGGCGCGCACGCGGTTGTTACGATTGATCGATGCGCCGCTTATCTATTCAGATCTGCATCTCTATATATACTTAGCAAATATAAAAGTTTGTTCTTCTCAACTCTAACCGATTAGAATAATATCTTTCTTTTTCTTTTTCTCTCTCTTTCTCTTCTTGATATTACGTCTCGCACAAA
Source organism: Pseudomyrmex cubaensis (assembly GCA_014825685.1). NCBI lineage: Eukaryota > Metazoa > Arthropoda > Insecta > Hymenoptera > Formicidae > Pseudomyrmex > Pseudomyrmex cubaensis. Next base: position 133,230 of record QVOA01017276.1, on the reverse strand, counting down.
GTGATCCGTAAAAGAATACAGAAACACTCCGCATTTCTGACATTATAAGTTCGCTAATCCCCGGGTAAATACGGTATTACCGCACCTTATTTTCTACATGTCGCAAATCCTATTAATCGTGTATTACGATAAATCCGATTATAAATTTTTGGATGACGGAACGAGCTCGCTGAGATAACATTTTATTTTCACGGATATTACGTGCGATACTTCGAATGATTTTTTGTTGTGGGGTTTTTTTTTTTTTTTAAATCTGGAACTGGTTTATACAAAGTAGCACGCACCGGTTTGGAGCCCGTCGTTGTCGTCGTCGGTGGAAGCGGGATAGACAGACAGACGGAAAGCCGCGATTCGCATCTTTTCTCTCGTGCGCTCTCCGTTATTATAAGCAGCGGTGTCGATGAAGGCGCGCGTACACACCCGTCTTCTTTATTTGTGACTACAGCCCTGGTTCTCCTTGCCAGCAGCCTTGTCCGAACCGGCCAACGACCGTATCTTTCTTACCTCTATCCTGAAAGACCTCCCCCCCTCTCTCTCTTTCTGTTACCTACCTACCTTTCTCGCCTACCTCTTTGTCTCCCTCTCTGTTCGTCTCTCGCATTCTCCTTTCTCTTTCGCTGAACAAGCTCTACTCTTCCACGACGCTCGCTTTGATTCGTCGTACAGGCGACCTCACGCTCAACTTGCGCGAATTTTATAGATGATTAATTGGTTTACCAAATTAATCGCGCGGTGGAGAGATCCTCGGAACAAACTTCGTCACGAAGGATGCAACGATACATAGGTATCACTACAAAAAAACGCATAGATTTCGACGCGTGTCAATTGCGCAGGTAGGTTTAGTTTCTGAACTTATGTTGCGGTATGAGACTTCAGTCTCGGACCTGGGCGCCGACTTTACGTCGCGTGCTTTAAATTTCGAGGAGATTAGAAAATGTTTTTCTGACTTTTTTCGAAATTCTTATACTATGACAGCAACAATAATCATATATATAAATATAGATATAGATAGATACAGAGTGGCTCACAAAAGTATTAGAACACTTACACTTATGATATTTTAAAAAGTTTTGCATAACATACATTTTACATTAGTAAAAGTTTTCTATGGTAAGTGTATAAATACTTTCGTGAGTCATCTTCCGTGTATATGTATAAAAGTGTTTTAGAATTTTATATCAATTTCCTCCATATAGAAGAATATAAAAAACAAAGAGATAAAAATGCGCAATATTCAACGTGCTGATTAAAGTTATAAAATTATAAGAGAGTCACACATCCGGACAATTTAGATATTCTACATGTAGATAGTAATAGCTACTTAATTAATGCCCGACACCATTCTGAATCGGGTCTTGCGCTGTTGGAAATTAAAGTCGCACGAAAGAATGAATGAATAGCTCTTTCGTTCTGGCGTACGTGGGCGGCGTGGGCCTATCCTATCTTATCAACTGCCGCAGACAGAGCGGATGTCACGATACATCCTACTTTTGGGTTGCTTGCATTATCATAATGAAGCCTTTTATTAAATGCCACTTGAATAAAAAGTTAAATTCGGACTTTAAGTGATGAAATTTTTTAACAACGATCTTTTTTAAATACTTTTTACAACGATTGTTAATATCTGCGTGAAACAATAATTCCTGACTCAGAGATTTCGAGCCTCACCGACACTCGCAATGCGATCTCGACCGATCGCGGAAGAAGGAAGGAAAACTTGATGAAAAATGATATCCCTTTGCTTTATGAGCGAGTGATTTGCGAAGTCGCTCGATGTCCACACACGTTGCACATGCTGGTGTACGTAGCTCGAGCTTTTTACTCTGTGACGAAGAAAGCTATCGTATTTCGTGGTCCGTATCGCGTAACGTCAGGACGCGCGCGCGCGCGCGCGCTAATGTCGCTTACGCATTACGAAGCAGAAGTATGCGAATAATAAGCGAGTTCACACGTCACGCTCGGTGAACGAAATGCTCAACAAACCGCGAGCCGAGAATCGATTTTCGAAAAATATATCCGCATATATCGAATTCGCGCGAAGCAGTTTGCGAGACATTTGAAACTGCTTTCCGATTTAAAATAAATTTTGCATGAACGAAAAGTAAAATATAATTTCTATATTATATTATTATTATGTTAGCAAATCAAAACAAAAATGTTTAACACAATTGTAGAAACTATTCGAAATAACTGTTGCGATTTGTCTGAGTTTATATAGTTTTTATATTCGTATCGGGTTGCGCGCTTTTATCGTCAATACAAGAGTATAAAAATAAATATATGTACACATAGAGCAACAATTCGATTTTACTTTTGAAAATATGCATCTTTTCATAAATGTTTGATCATGATCGCGTCGTTTTTAATTCACGAGGAACGCGCTTGCATATGCGCGACCGTCGCAAGGTAACATCGGAGAGCGACGGCGGCGAGAGCAGCCGACTATAGAGGGAATTCCATTGAAGTCGAAGCTTTCCCTGTGGTCGAGCGCGATAAAAATGCGTGAGAACGCGTCGTCTCGTCGCTTTGCCGGTGCAGGAAGAATCGCGCTTGCAGTGCGATGTTTCTCCGCGGAGAAACTCGATACCGCGCGGAGAGGGCTTCGGTGGCGAGGAATCACGTTGCATCATTTTGCAACAATAACGACGTCCTCACAGAAGGTCGTTTAGAAGTGCCTTTGCACGTATGATTTGATTCTGACGAAACATTTGTAGTAGCTATGTATGTGTGCGCGCGTACACATCCTTTTGAGATGATTGCTCCTCTCTCTCTGGCATATCTCCTCGTCTTATTGTTCGCGATGAATGAAAAAGAGCAGTTAAATGTTTCGGGGAAAAGAGCCGCCGCCGATCACGCTCTTCGCTTCACTTCGCTACCTGCTTACTCGGGCCTACGGGCGAATCTCTCACGATCAGGAACGAGAGCAAAAAGATAACGAGTGTTAGCCTTCGTGCCAGACGGTTTACAGCGCGTTGCGCGACTTCTCGTGGTCACGCGACACCCCTCGAAGAGCAGCATGAAGGTAATACAACCTAGTAGTGTTGCGTCGGGTTCGCTCCGATAAAACCGGAGCGGCGGTGAATGTAGCTGCGCCTGCGCGTGTCCACGCGAGTTCGTACAAGTTCGCGGGCTTTCGGATTGATTCGTGCGGGTTCGGTCGTTTCCGTCACCGGAGCTACCGACCCCTACGGCGTCGCCGTAGTCGTGATTCACAGTCCGGGTCAGTTCGTCGAACGATCGTCTCTCTGTGCGAGAAGACGCGTGCGCGAGTGTCGCTGTGTGATCACGTGAGAGCAGTGCAGGAGCAGTTCGATACGTTCGTTCGCGGCGGTGAGTAACCGCGCTAACGTTCATTGTTCGGTGGTGTTTTATCCCGAAGTAAGAGCTTTAAAAAAATTAAAAAACAAGTGATGGTGAATCGACTAGCGTAGCGGATATAGGACCAGTGACGTGCGGAGGGATAATGTGCAGGCGTGTCGGCGTGCGGGCCGCCGTCGGAGTTTCACGGAGAGACACGAAAGTCGCCGACAGGAGCCAACACGCGTGACAGGTAAAACTTAACCCCACTGCAAATGGTGTACTGGGGGCCGAATTCTCGTCGGGCGACTCTCCGACAGCGGATACATTACATAGGCGTGGTTTTTTGTTATATTCTTCACGTATTATCGAACGTTAATACGTCGTGCTCGAGTGTTATCGAACAAATTTTCAACCGCACAAAATCTGCATATCATGCAGAGAAATTATGGAAAAAGACTCCGAGACAAAGATGATGAAATTTAATAAGCTTCATTTGTTCTATTATTCAACAATTCGAACGCTTTAGAACACTTGTTAGCTTTATTTCGAACGAAACTTCGTGTTTGTTATGTATTATCTTGAATTTTGCCTTTTCTGAAAACATCAGTAACCGTGACCACAGGGATTCTTTGTTTCCGATTATTTTTCTTACTTTTACGTTGACTCGAGATGTTGGATATTTGTGTGATTTAAAATTTAAATTGTTGCGATCGTTGCGGATGCGTCGTTTTTTGCCGACGGTCTCGATTACCTACTGGTATATCCGACTGGAACGCATTAAATGCCACAGACACACGTCGGGAAGAAAGCGGGTTCGAATTGTGTTTGAGAACATCATTCTGGAGCAGCGGTTCTTAACATTCTTGTCTTCTGCAGATTCCCAACCTAACAGACTACTCGGTCTATTTCTTTTTCTGTTTTGTTTTTTTTTTAATCCAACTGCTTTAAAACTTTAATTTCATATTCGGTCTGTTTGTCTGCAGCATCCAGCAAATTTTCATATCGCGAATAGAATGTTTTATTTGAGAAAACGTCGGGAAGGTAGAAAACTTTTTTCAAGGCAGAACCCTGCTCCAAATTATTCAAGAATTTTTACGTCGCGAGAAATAGCGCGAGGTCAAAATTTATTAGTTTTCTGATGAAAATTCAATTTCTAATTTTTACCTTATTATCGCGATTCTTTAACAAAAAAAAGTTTCTGAACAGATTTTGAGAGCCTCTGGTAACATTGAATTACAAAATGAGGGAAAGGAAAGAGGGTGTGAGAAATTTCAAGCGTGACGTGAACTTCTTGTTCAGAAGTAGGTACAGAAGGAAAAGTAATTAAGGAAAGCAAGAGATAATTATTATAAAACTTTAGGTTTTTAATTACCGTAATAAATCTCTTTTTGTTTTTCAATTGAAAATCGCAAAATTAGCAATTAATATGTACGCGTATTTCCGCACGCGTTTCTATTTCTTTTGTTGAACAGCAACAGAGAGATATTTCGAATATAATGTGTTTTTCTGATATTTCAAATATAAAGTGTATTTTGCAGAGTCGGAAAAACGGAGGATATCTAGATAAAAAGGACAGAATAGGATAGGAGGAGAGCGCGCGTGTGCGTGCTTTTGCTAGAACGCTTTAATACTTTAATACTATTTCGAGGTACAAACGTGAGTCCGGAAAATATGTCGCTTAGCGTCGTCGTCGTCGTTGTCGTTGTCGTCGTCGCGACACGACTCGCACCCCGAATTTATGCGGCCAGTATTCTTTCCTACGATATTCCGTTGCGTATATATCACCCCGAAGTCTCGAGCGGTGAATCGTGTGTAATCCACCGTTCCGTTCTCTCTCGTAACGGCCACAACGCGCTCTTTATTTCTCCGTTCACGGTACAAAACCGTAGCTTTTTTTTCGAACAGTTTGTACTACTTCAAGCTCGAGAGAATCCATCGCTTTATGAAACATTAGATCATTGTCAAGAAAAACGTGCAATACTGAGAAAAAAATGTTGCAATGTCAACGAAGTCAGATGAGAAACAGATACAAATTTTGATGTTTTAATTTAGTCAAAAAACATTTATCGAAGCATCGATTCGATTTTGGAGCACTTGGAGAGCAAAAAATAAATAAATTATATTATTCAGAACTCGTTTTACAAACGATGAGGCACGTAGTAGTGTCGCGATGAATGAACGCAAGAGGGGAAGGGCGAGTCGAAAGTATGAATTGGTTAATCAATTTTTAGGCGTATATAGTCTTCGCCCGCATCCCGATCGTCGCGCTCATTCATTTAGAACGGTAGAAATTTTTAGTCGCGACTGAACGAGCGCGCGGCGTGAGAGAAGAAAAATGCGTGCAAATAAAACACGTTTGTCACGCGGTAGGTTTGCTTTACGTCAAATTTTTTTTCCAGTAGAAACTATTTAAATATATATCATCGCGCGATACGTCAGGCGATATAAACGAGAGATTATACGCACGTATAATTTTGGAAGCACGCATCTCGATATGACGTTCTGTCAACGCGAAGTTAAGCGATATATGCTGGCCTAATTGCAGACGTAGCGAAACCTCTCTATTTCTCATAACGGTGCTCTCTCTCTCTCTCTTTCTCTCTCGACCAATACACTTATAATAATAAGAAAACGTCGGTACGAGCTCTTGAACGCCGATCTCGTCGTGCCGCAGGGATCACGAGTGTATCGCAAGCTACGCGAACAAGAAAACAGCCGTGAACTCGCGCGAATGACTGGTCACTGAATCATTCGCGCAATAATCCACGCCTGTTTGCCCGGGAGGCGCTCAACCGTGCTGTTGCACGCGCAACCGTGCTGCATCTATATGCATACTCTTGTGTGTGCGTGCACATATCCACATACGTGTCCGCACACGCATGTAAAAGCGCTGGTACTGCGTGCTCGTCGTTTTCACCGAATATTCAACTTTTAAAGCACGTCACATCACGCGGGCGTTAAAACGTATGATTAGATTCAAACGTGGTATCGTCCGTTTGTGTTTTCCGATAACGTGTATGTGTGTGTGAACTCTTCACTTGAAATATATTTTGATTAAAATGTAGTCATCACGTTTGTGATATTTTCCTGACCGAATCTTCTCGGTTTGCAGTAAGAACAGGAATACACGCGCTTTTCAACGAGCTCGAGTTTTGTTTTTTTGTTTGTTATCACACACACTTGTTCCTCCGGGCAATTGTAGAACAATTAATCTGTCGTTTGAGCGTGTAAAAAACTCCGACTGTCGCCGAAGTATTCCAATACAATATTCTCTCGACAATACATGTTGTAATGTTAATGACACTTGAAGACTTTTTGATTTTTTGTTTTTGTTTTTTTTTTATACGTATTTTTCCGCATAACCGTGCACCTGTCGACGTTAAGATCTCTCACGTACATTCTTGCACGCGTCAAAAGAAAATCACGCATTCAAGTGCACTCCACACTCTGTGCGGTCTGCCTTTGTCTCTTCAGTCTCTCATCATCGACACGCTAATCGACAGGTAGCGCGCGACATGACTCGTTCTCTATAAATAGATCAGTGGCGTCGCATACGCGAAATTCCATACAACTCGGCGCGAATCCGCGAAGACGACGATTCTATTGTCTCGGCGACACGGAGAGCTTTATCAGGTTCGGAGATGGTATAACAAAGCAAAGACCCGCCGGACGCGCCGCTATAATCCTCCATATGCGACTTAAGAAGGGAAGGGACGTGCGATACCAGGAATTAAATCCTACCTTATAATTATCACGCTCCGACTCGTTCATCATTCTGCCATCGATGAATATTCAAGGACATTATGTAAGCGATTCGACGTTTTCGTTTTGCTGCGATTTAATTTCGTTAATGTACACACATATCTTCCGATTTACGACATTAAATACGCATTAATAAGATGTATCTATTGTACAGTCCAGAAAAAAAAAATAATATGCTGTACATAATATAAAAATACTATACCGTAGAGGGAAAGGGCCAATGCGAGCAAGACCAAGTTTTTGTGGTATATATATTATAATAAAAGAAATGTCAGACGTTTCGGTCCATTTGTTTCGGACTTTCTTCAGTGACATTCAAAACTACAATAATATACATACATGTGATAGCACAAAGAAGCGAGTAAAAATACTTTAATTATTTGTTGGAGAGATATAAATAATGTATTTTTACTCGCTTCTTTGTACTATCACATGTATGTATATTATTGTAGTTTTGAATCTGAATGTCACTGAAGAAGGTACGAAACAAATGGACCGAAATGTCTGACATTTCTTTATTATAGAAATATATATACCACAAGAACTTGCTCGCATTGGCCCTTTTCCTCTACGGTAAATTTTTCACGAGCAGATAATATTCAAGAAAAATAATATACTTTTATAACAATAATATACGTTTTCATATTCCTGCTTTTTACAGAAGTAAAGCAAAAATATGAGAACGTATATTATTGTGTAAAAACCTAACCATTTTGCTAAGTTTAATGACAATTTTATTCTCTTCTCTATCGCTTTGTGTATGTTTAGAAGTTATTAATTAATTAATTTTCGGCTCAATTTCATATGAGTCTCTAACAAAGTCAGACAAAGCTAAAAAAGATACACTTTCTTCTCGCTAAATAAAAATTAACGCAGGACTTGTCGTTGAGTCTCTTCATTTTCGTGCAACTACTGCGCATATGTATTAATTGTTTCATTTTTTTTTTTTTTTTTGCTTTCTCGAAAGTCTTGAAAGTAGCCATTAATCTTTGGGCAAACCGAAAAACGGTGCGTTCTCACAAGTGCTTTAAAATTCAAATTTTTCCGTTTTATATATTTCTTTTTAAACACTTTTTTTTTTTTTTTTTTTTTTTTTTGTTGTTGGACTTCTTGATTTAGTAGCAAGTTTCGAGTGTCTTTATAGATATTTCCTTTTTCAGAAAGGTATATAAATTTGTGTATTTTCCTCAATGTGTATGTGTTATGAGAAATAAATCACGACATCGACCAGTCATGCGCTTTTTGTAATAGTTGATTTTTGCCGAGACCATTGACTTCTTCGTTTTTAGGTACACTCTCTACGTTTTATTATTATAGACCTTTTATCCTTTGTTCCTGAAACTCTGTTCCATTTTATCTCGAAACTTGCTCAAGAACGAGATCTGCGGAAACGATCGCATTCCTCGATCTCGTTTTCTCAGGCTTGTGTCAGATCAACCTTGGGTCTTTGAATTTACTGCTGTAATTTGAAACTTCGGTATAATATGTTTTTTTTTCGTGTGCATTATATATCTATTTCTTCTATAAACAATTTTTCGGTCTGTCAAAGTTCTCATTTCGTTATCGACAGAAGAAGTGAAGTTAATGGTAAAAGACGTTTCTTGGCGACGCGTGTTTTTACGTCTTAATCAAACGCGCGCGATCGTCCTCACCTGTCGCGTAGGATTTTGACCGAGGGAGACGCAAGGAGGATAGGGGGGAGGAGAAGGGTTAACTTTTCCGCGACGACACCAAGCGTTCCTCATTCTGGCGAGTTTACCCGGGCGATAAAACGACCTCTCTTGGCGCGGCTACGCCGAGCAAATTGCAGACTGGAATGTTGGTTGCCGTCCTCCTTCTCGGGGAAACTCCGTGCCGAAATGGCTCGGATCCTTCCATCCACATGGATCCACGAATAAAAGAGTCGACCAGCTGTAAAACGGTGAACCGTTATTACGAGGGGTGGCGAAGGGAAGAGAGAAAGAGAGTGAAGGTTTGGGTGCTATATCGGAGCCATCATCCCCGAACGACGTTATACTCGGTAACTCAGTTCGTGACCCTCTTCGTTTTGGTTTCTCCTTTCTTCTTCTTCATCTGCCGAAGATACGAGACGATTAGCGAGCGCGAAGATCAAACAAATTGTGACGAATCACGAGACGACAAGGACAATAAAATAGAAAAATGTAAGATATTGTTCTAAAATGTGTTGGCATCTGATTTTCTAATTTGAAATTTCGAATCGTGACAAAAGTGTTTTTATTGATTACGAAAACCTCTTTTTTCAAAGAGAATCTTAATCATAACTTCAGATAGTTTTAATATTCTCTAATTTTACACACACCTATTTTTCTGGTGCGTGTGAATTCTGAAATAATTGCGATAAAAGAAAAAAATGAATGGAAAAAATAGGTTTTACAAATTTTAATATAAGACGTTTCACAAACATGTACGCGTGAAATGTATATCAAGCTTATAAAGTTTTAGCGAGAGATGTAGTTAAATAATTTTTTTTTTTTTTTTTTTTTTTTTTTTTTTTTTTTTTTTTTTTTTTTTTTTTTTTTTTTTTTTTTTTTAGCTTTGATACGGTTATGATAAAGGATCAGCTTACCGTGTTTATGATGCTTTGGCTTTTATTGAATTTTACTCACGGTGAAAGAATACTCTTTTGACATCCTCTTGCCTTTCATCTCGCGTTGTCACATGAAGAGAGAAAGAGAAATTGCGATAGATGAACAGGGGCGGGAATACGAGGATCAAACGAACGCAAATTATTTCTGTTCCAAACGAAATAATCCCGTTCGTATCGTCGTTGTGGAAACAACGAAAAGCAATTTTCTCCGCAAGTACGAAATAGGTACAGTGAGTCTATATTGAGGTTCCGTTTTAATACCAGCTCGGCACTATGTGTATAAATGAACTCGATTGCGCTCCGTGTTGCCTCAAAGAAATTATTTCGCGATTTTATTTTATCTCCAATCGGATATTGTGATATCCGCGCGTAATTTAATATTTATTGTAATCTTCATAGAGACATATTTCTCTCTCTATCTCTCTTTTTCTCTCAGAAATTTAATATCATGTTTTTTTTATACTGCTTTATTTAAAAAAAAATTTAAGTTGCAAATTTCTTTGCACAACATTTTCTATCACCTTGTCGCATAATCGAGATTGCAATAGGCGACGAAACAATTCTACGACCACGTCATGCGGTATTAACAAAATTACTGTAGTTATCAAAGACATAAGTAAGACAAATTACCAGTACACGCGGGCGACGTTATTTTTATCTACCACAGACTTGCACGGATGGGTACCGACTGCTCATTATCGTAATATTATACTATGTTGGTTTTTTTCTCCCCCATCTCTAGTTATTTTCAAGAGTAAATTTGCAAACTATGTATTTTGCAGCTTTTTTCTCCTAATGAAGTTTTTGATCTCTCTCTCTCTCTCTCTCTATATATATATATATATTTTTCTCTCTTTTTTCTCCGTACTTGATTTCTCTTTTCGCTGCAGAATTCAAGAGAAACAAACTTTTAATAAGATGATTGAAAATAAAATCTCAAACAGATTACATTACGAGAATTTACTTTCATCACTTTTCTATAGGAATTTAACGTAAGACTATACGTGTTTACATAATCCATTTATTTGTTACACGGTTTCGTTCTTCTACTTAGCCGGCGCCTGGGAATACCAGGCTAAGTTACCTTAATAACAAATGGAAAGAATCGCGTGTCTCCGCTTCCCGTCACGCGCTAGTGCCGTTGTGAACGCGGCATAAGGGCACTGGGCCGCCGGAAGTAAATGTAAATACACGCCGCGCCAACAGTTAGAATTCTAAAGAGAAGAGTTCTGTGTATGTGTGTGTGTGTGTGTGTGTGTTTTATTAATAACTTACAAATAATCATGAATGGAACGTGATATCTATTTTCATACCGGCTGTACGCATTCAACCGATAATATCTCTGCAAATTTGCTTTAAAATTTCATCTGTAGTCCGTACTCACGATAATATAATAGAGCTAAATTTATAATTTCTGTGTGGGAAGCGCGTACATAAAATTTCTTCGTTTCTTTAGAATTTAAAGAAAGAAAAAAAGAAAAACGTACACATATATACGCTATTCCAAACCACCCTAAAGCAGCTTTTACCGGACTGTAGAGGGATTCGCGGACTTAATTTCCGTAGCGGAATCCGTTGGGATTACCGTGAGCAGATTTTCTCAGACTCTCACAAATCGAATGCAAATCACAGCTTTCCGCAGCCTCATGTAAGAAATAATACCAATCACTTAGCCGCGTCGGAAAAAAGCCGTTGCTTAATTCTGGGAAGCCGGTATTTTCGGAGATTACCAGATTTTCGGGAAATTACACGTTTTTTTTTTTTTTTTTTTTTTTTTTTTTTGCGCAATTCCATGCGAGATTCTCGAGAAAGACCGGCGCGACAATCAGCATTTAATGTCCGCGTCGGAAGATGAGCAATGCATTATTCGCGCGCAAATGAAATGCAAATTGTGACAAATGTTTAGCTTCGTGCATTAATAATTGTTTATCGTATCGCGTGTTTATTGCACAGTCGCTGTTATCCGATTCGATTAACGCGAGAGACGCGTTTACTCAGAAGATTATAAGCTTGAAAACACTTGACAACGAAACAAAATATCATTTGGTAAACCGAATCACTACCCGATTCTTCTCTCGAGACACTCGAGCCACCTTCGGCTTAATTCGCAAGAACCCGCCAGCGAGAAGCTTTAGTATGCTTAATATTCCGCTTGTAATGCCATATTTGCTAATCTTCAGAATATCAATCGAATGCAAATTGTACAGCGGAGTGTTCGGCAAACAATGTAATGCCGCGACGAACACACGACGCCGCACTTTGCGTTCAGAGTTCGTTCGCCAAACAAATCTTTTGATGATTCTAATGAGGAATTTCGTACACGTTTACGTTTCGCGCACTCAAGTCAATATTTTCCTGGTCGAAGGGTCACATTGTTTCGAAAGGCAAATTGATTGCCTCTAATGTAGCGTTTTACTGAAATCCAACCGGGAAGTTGAATTATCTCTCTCTCTCTCTCTCTCTCTCTCTCTCTCTCTCTATATATATATATATATATATATATATATATATATCTATCCCTTCCTCTCTCCCTCACGAGGCCTTCAAGTTATTCTTGACTCGGGAGAAGATCCGAGAGGACTTAATCTCCGCCGCAAAGCATTATAATCTGTCTTGTTCTCAGAATATAAATCGAATGCAAATTGCCGGGCGATTTTCCGAGCAATTCAGGAAATAATACCTATCGATTAGCGGTGTCGAGTGCCGTTGCACGATTACTCGAGGCCTCCTGGGAAAACGAGAGATTCGCGTTGGCTCTTATCGGACGGTTGGATCATCGTTGAAAAAGATTCGATAAAGCGGAAAGACGTTCTACCTCGTTCGCCTCCACCTTGGGAGTCGCGTTACATCAGACCGGACACGTTTCTTACGTATACGCCGGCTCTATTTGTTAACCGTCTATTACGCGAGAAAATCGACTCGCGGGAATTTGTTTGTTTCCGAACTAAAAAAACAAACGATTCGTCATTCGTCAACGCTGTGTTATGTGAAATACGACAGTTTCTTTCATTGAATTTCTGTTGTCGCGACAACAGAAGAACTTTACATTACGAAATATGCTTGCAGAGGAATGCGTGATTATATTTTTACCGAGAATAATACGCGGTGCCTTGAACGCACGTGCGACAAGCGTTATCTAACTTTAGAACATTTGTCTTGAAGTAGCGTAAGATATAAAATCGATCAGAACCATGTTGTCGTCACGTATGTGGCGCGATAAAATGTTGCGTGTTCAACTTCCACTCGCGACATTTTTGAAAACGTCCTTGCGAAAATATCGTATCCGATGAAGCGTGTTATGTGATCCTTCTAGGAATTATAATCCTCCTAGAAGATTATAATTCGAACAGACAGGTAGATATGCTGATGAAGTAGAAAAAGAAACTTTATGAATAGCGATCAGTAAAGTTGCTGACTGTAGTCGACGTCACATTCGTCATTCTCGCATTCTTTTCACGCTTCTTGTTTTCACGAGTGCTAAGACTACTTTCTCTTTCTTTCTTTTTTTTTTTTTCCATTTCAATGAACTTTTTTGGCCACGCATACACCGACCGGAAATCTCGCTTGCAGATCGCATTCCTAAGCTATTCGGTTCAGCGCTATTTTCAATCTTATTTTTCGAACAAAACATTGTCGTGTGTGTTTCGTATCGTGCGAATTAATTTTCACTGCCGAGAAAACGGCGTCTCAAAGTCGCTCGAATCGCATTGAAGGCCGTTCTGCGGTGTATTCCTCGTTGCGTCCGACCTGTTAATTAGCGCTGAGTTATTGCATACGCAGATCATAAGTGCGTTGCGTGTAAATAAAGAAAAAGATAAAGATTGAATAAAAGATAGAAAAAAAATAACTGACGAGGTTTTCGAATTTCATTGGTATGCGCGTACATGACTCTTTTTCTCTCTCGGGGAATATTTACATAAATTCTAATTTTACGCGAGTTTTTCTCGCGGGATTCTAATTAAATGATAGACTATTACATACCTATATTATCTTCAAAATTTATCGGACTTTATTTTTGACTTGTTTTACAATTATTTCCAATAAGCGTTTTAATAAAATAATATCACATGTGGTACGCGTTACCGCATAGCAATTACACGTTTTGGTCAAAAACAAATATCTTCGATACATTGTTTCCGGTTTCCTTCCTTCGTCAATACAGCTTATATTGAGCTGTCGGCGAAAACCGTTCGATCTGGCGATGCAGCTCATTGGCACGAAGTGAGGTAAACCGAGCGAGAGGTCGTTCGACGTTCCCAATAATCGATCCGTTACGTGCTGGTAACAAAGTGCACGCACACATCGGCTCTCTCGGAGCCGTTGAACTTGTTAAGAATGAAATTTCGTTCACACCGCCTTACCGGCACCGAAATCGATAAAGAGTGGAGCTGAACTGGGTTAATACAAGAGCGAAGCGTACACACATACACATATACAATGCGGCGCAATTCGGTGCGAAAGCTGGTAGTTCGTTTCGTTCTACCACGTGCGAATCTATTCTCTGCCTGTGCTCTTTTTACCGGCACATGTAATAGATTACTCGATTTAATTCGCTGCGTGTATGTTGCGTAATTTTCACTCGGCGTTTCTTTTTTTTTCTCTATTATTCTTTTTCTCTCTTTCCCTCTTTCTTTCTCTCTTTCTTTCTCTCTTTCTTTCTCTCTTTCTTGTTTTCTTTCTATGTTACTATTTACTGTTATTAAAATTTATTTAGGTTTTTTTTTACAATTAAGAGTTCTATCTAATATATATGTTATGGCCATTGTTCCGCGCATTGACCAGTCCTAGGACCGCTCGTGCTTCGGGCTTTGACTTTAACAGATACAGAAGATAAATTTCGACGTTAATACATTATATCATATTATCTCACATTATCTCTCATATTATGTCATATTACTTCTCGCCTTTTAACAAACATTTCTTTAGCTTTATTCCACTCTAACTCTTCTTTAATTTTTCTCTTTTCTTGCCGACCTAGCTAGAACGTACGGCTAACCGTATAACGCGGTCGCGCTATTAAATCTAAGTGGCTTAAGGCCTTAAAGTCCGCTTCGCGCCAATAAAAAGTGGATGAAATTACATTGGCTGGCGGGCTTGCGGCTTACCCTGCCCTCTGGTCTCGGTTCTCTCTTCGCCGTCGGCGGCCTCCTCTCGCCCGAGAAAAATCCGGCCACATCGCTCGGTATTCGCGAGTTATCGCACGGACATCGCGCTGTTACCCTCGAAACGGTTCTTATTCGTAAGCAAAATGATAGCGGCGCAGCGACACTCCCTCCTGCCTCCCAATCCTGCCGCAACCGTGCAAAGTTTTGCGGTGAACAATCTCGTCGAGAGAGATAGCATCGCCGCGCGCGCGCGCGCGCGCACATTCTCTTTGGGGAAGAGATTACCGGATAAAATCGCGAGTCGTGTTTGTAAATATGCAATGGTTGTGTGCCCCGGTGTCTTTGCGAAGAGAAGCTCGCGCCATCAGCTTTTACACGGGAGTGTGTCTCGTCGCACACAGAACAGGAAAATTAGACGCGACGCGGGAGAGGTGGGCTTTAACTCGTTTCTCCCTTGGAAACTCGGAGTATTTTTACAACCGCTGCTCGAGAGTGCTTCTTTCGCCGTTTAACCGCTTCTTCTCTCTGTCACTGCGGTTTCCCGCATGTCTATGAGACGCTACGTATGCTACGTAACAAGCCGCTCGGTAAAACGATAGTTCGTATGTGAATTAACCATGCTCGCGATTCTGCTTTTTCGTCTCTTTCCAGAAAGAAAGAAAGAATATAGAAAGAGACAAAAAAAGAACTATTGTACGGTCAAAGTGTCTGTTCGCTAGAAAATTTGTACAAAATAGTACGCAGTTCTTTTTTCCTTAATTACATCCGTCAGTGTCTTCAAAGTCATTAGCTTTTTTCTCAAGGAGCGTTTGATCTTTTTACTTCTGTTTCAGATAAATATAAACAGATAAATAAAAATAGATGTATATACTCGTTCAAACGATAGCACTGTTACTATGACATTTTATACGAGACGATGCTAAGTATATGTTTCTTGTTGTTTCAAATAACCTGTTGAAAACATAAACAAACTTGATATTTACACTCGCTAAGGTTTAGACGTATCGTTTCGCAGGAAGCTTTTCGAAATTTCTTGCTAAACTTAACGGCCATTATATACTATTTACTTATTTTACCTATTTGCTTATAAGTAGCTTATACTGTTTATCAATTCGCTACAGAATACAGAAAATATGTTGTTAGCGACGTTCCTTTACACACTCACATGATCATTTTAATGAAATCAGATTATGTTCTATCACCGGATTATGTTATTATCTTGCAAAAGGGGGCATGACGGAAATATAATCAATAAAGTGCATCTCGATGGGCTTAATCGCATCGAAAGGCCGGTCGCCTCGTTAACCCTTTCAATGAAAATTAATTTAACGAGGGGTCTAGCAATTTTTTTCGGCCTTTTCTCGGGACGACCTTTTTCTTTGTTTAGGAAATTCGTTTGTAGCTCGGTCGGGTTAATAAACGCCACACTTAAGCTTTAATAGCAGCTTTTTGTTTAAGCCGTTTGGTAATTATTATGTATTTTATAAAAACGCGATTAATAATCCAGCAAGAAATATTGAAATTGTTCTTAATATTAATTTATATTTTATAATAATTAATATTTGTTAAGAATATACTTCAATGTGTGAACAAATTTATATTACGCGTAAATACACGCACTGTTATTTAATGATGTAATTTAATTAGGTGTGTTATATAAATCACAGTGACCCAATGGTCACGTTTCTCTTTTTCTCGCGAATAACGAAGTACGCGCGCAATGTTATAACACGTAACCTGCAGATTTATAAATATAAACGCGCGCAATGTTTCACCAAAACAGTAAGTTTAACCATCTTTCAAAATAAACAACTTCTAGCTGCTGTTTATTTTGAAAGTTAGTTGAATCAACTTTGGACAATTTTGTTGAAATAAAAATGTGCGGCACGTTTACTTCAGAGAAGACTTCAAAGTTGATTTACAACGCTTTCAAAATAAGTAGCTTAATTACGCGTCAGCTTTTGAATTAATCGACAACATTGAAGGTGTAACGTTGTTTTAAGCAAGACTGAGTTTCTTCTGGCCAGTCTGGAAAACAAGATGTCTTTCTCGCATTCACGTCACACCACCTACGCTTTTTGCTCCTCTCTACGCGCGCGCGCGATGCTTTTCTAGATAAATCCTTCAATTACGGCCCGACCGGGCAAGTCGGTAAATGTGGCCGCGACGCGACGTAGTCTTCGGAAACTTCGTTTCACCGTCTCGGGACGGCGGCTTTAAGTGATTTATAATCAAAACTGGATTAGAGGGTTGGAAAAGCCTTAAGTTGCCCGAGCAAGGCCCGGGCTTTGTGTGACAGGCTCCGCCGAGTGATTTAAAAGTCATCCAAAGTGCATTAAACGCCGGATTTTCAGCAAAAGTGCGTTTCAATATTTGCAACATATATAAATGTCACTCTCGCTTTTGCATCGGTGCAGAGAGTCGGATGATTCGCGCGCTAAAGAAAAAAGCGTTTGTGTTGCTGTGACCGCGTCGAATTGTTTTCAGTATACGCTTTTATGCGATGAGTAATATAATGTGTCTGATATCATCGATAAAATCGCGCGTGATAACATCAGAATCTCTCGATGTTATCTCGCAGAAAATGAGTATTGCTGCATTATAATTGCTTTTTTGGCATCTCCTGACAAAACAACATGGTCTTGACAGAGAGAACTGCATTTCTTAAAAAAGAAAGTTTAAGTCTGTATCGTGGAAAGTAAAAGTAAAACAAACTCAAACATATTCTAAGCAATACTCAAAAGTCTCGATCTGTCTCTCCGAAGATTTTCCGATGATATTCAAAAGTAATTTACAAACGACGATATTTGGGAGAAGAAAATCCTATCTGACGAGTTGTCAAGAAATAAGAGTGATTTGTTGCTATACCATTACGCTGGTGACACCACGCTGTTATTATGTCGTCGAGATAGGAGAACGTTGTACGAATTCGCACAGCGACACGGAAAGTCGTCGAGAACGGTACGTCGACGTGTGACAGGTGTGTCTGATAGCGATATCTCGATGTCGTGTTACGTTTTTTTTTTTTTTTTTTTTACGTTGTAATGTCCGTGATTTTGCTTGCGAAAAATAATCTTTCCTTACAAGAATATCGTAATTTGACACGCGTGTACGAGTAATTACGAATCTCTTCGTCTGAAAGTTATTTTTTTTTCACATAACATCTCATAACATATGTCATTTTAAAACTCGAAGTTTTATTAATTACAAATAAAGTTAATACACGCGAATTAACAAATCAACGCGTAGAATCAATTGTAAACTATGTATGAAGCACATAATGAATGTGCGTACACATTTTGCAATTGTGTGGAAAATTCTTTCGAAGATTAGAAAGAGATCACGGAGTTACAACACAATGTCGCGTAATGTTTCGTATAGATGTTTTGTGGCGGTTTTGTCGAGTCCTTCTCTTGATGTGACATTTCGCAAATGTGCGTCCATATGGTCATCCGACACGCTCGCGCATTCTCACCGCATTATTTCGGCTACGCCGATTCATCACGTTCTGACGCGCATACACACACACACACACATCATCGCTGTACCATGACAGATGCCATTCAGACACCGTCCTTCGATTTGTTATTAGGCGTGATGAATAATTTACGACCGTTCCTTAAATTTGCACTGGAATTTAATAAATTTTCTAAATAAGAAAATTGTGTGGAGGGAACTTGCGAGTGTCGAAAGCGCGATGTAAACTTTACACGCAAATAAAACTGAGGAATAAATAAGAGTAAAAATAAAATCGAACTCTGTGCAAATAAAACTGAAATAAAACGGAAAATAAAATTGAATTAAACCGAAAGGAAACAGAAGAGCAAATATATATAGAAACCACGTTACGATCCGACAACATCCTTCCTTTTGACTAGCAGCCTGCCTGTGTTGTAAGTCAAACTGGTCTCGTTAACGAAAAGTCATTTACTGTAGAACTGTAAATCACAAGTAAGAAATCGTTGACTTCTCTCACTCTGACATCATAATCATCGTGACTGGCATAGCTATTATCTTTAACTGCGTAATTTTGCACTTGTTTCAACGTCAATTTGTCACGGAAACTTTGGACAGTATAATACGATGTGATGGAAGTTCCCTGAAACTTGAAGTGTTCGCCCAATTTCTCTGATCAAATGAAGATCAGTTTCCGTGAATTAGGAGTGTAATATACGGTATCTTCTTTTGTATCGCACAAAAGTCGTTTTTTTTTATATATAAATAAGACAATTCATAAATTATATTATTTCGGTGTGTATGAAAATAACTGTCTTCCTCGTATTTGTTCTGCATTTTCTTTCTTAGTGATCTCCTTCCCTCTCTCTTCTCGGTTTATCGCCAGAACGACGGTGAGTATACCCCTGTGTCGATTTCTGCGGACAACCCAGCCCCAAAGGTTCGATGTCCCACGGGGGGCTTCGGCGCGCACTATAATACTCGGGAAACTTAACAGGCATCCCAGCTTACCGGTAGCTCTACACAAGCTATCGTTCCTTTTTTTCTTTCATTTTCGACCTTCTGCGACATATTTCTTTCCTCTTTTTCCTACTCAATGTGTCGGGCCGTATTTTCACGAAGCGTTGTTCCCCTTCAAACATATTCATCTACGCGCGCGCGGCTTTCCCGTTTCTTCAAAGTACAAGAATTCTGTGAGTCAAAGTTGTAATTCTCGGTTTCGCTCCCATTTATGAATTTAATAAGTTTTTTGTGTGCTACCGGAAAATGTGCCGACCATGATTTTGTGAAAACAAACACGATAATTGCATCAAACTGTGACCTGAATTCTAAATGGAACGTCATTGTGAATAAACAGTGCATTTTTTTTCAACACTTTTCAACACTTTCAAATACTTGTTTTAGGAAAATATATTGCTTGTCGCAAGAATTCACTTCTATTCATTTCTAAATCGTAATATGAAAAATGTAGTGTTTGTTGAATTTTATTATTGTAAAACTTTAAAATAAATTACATTTTTTATTATATTTATTATTATTATCGAATTTTTTCTTGTGAATAAAAAACTTTGTTATTATTTGTAAAAGTGTGCGGCGACAAAATATATCGAGCAAACTAACGACGACATTTACTCGTCTCGTGAGATGTCGTCTCAGTTTGTGCTCGAAGAACAAACTTGTATCCCTTTTGCCCTGCGCTAGCGCATCACAGCTAATGCAGTTTCCAACGGGACTACAAATTCTGCAATTTGGCAGCTGTTTGTTCACAACGACACGCGGATCGTTATTGGTGACGCGCGGTTGTAAATAACGTTTTGATGTCGACCGGAATATTAATATTGCGCGCGCGCGTTCGCGTCTCGGAACTGCGCTCGTTAGTCCTACGGATTATGAACTGCAATTACGTCCGGGGCGTGTGCAAGGTGTGTCCCCGAATTCACCGGGGACACACTGCACAGGGTGTTTCGACAGGGACCAAAAACAGGTTCGGCCGTTAAATACATTTAGAACCCGAAATGCACGGACGGTTTCCACAAAACTTTATGGATACGATGTAAAGAGAAAGGGTATGTGTGTTCCGGAGTTATTTTCCCTTTCTGAATCAATTTTTTGACAAACTTTTGACTGGCCGTTTAAAAAAAAAAAAAAAAATAAAGAGTTAATATAAAAGTTTTTTTAATTTAAAAACTTTTTAGTGATAATTTTGGTGGAATTAAACTTTAGCGGATTTTTAAACACTGTTCTTAAAATTATTGTTCAAACATTGTTAATTTATTTCGAAAGACGAAAAGTTAGAACGTTTGATTAAGTAAAAAGAATTATATATATATAAAAAGACATATTAAATATATAATTTTATGTATGCTATCTTTGCCATCATGTGATATTAACGTTTATGTATGAGAGATATCGAGATTAAATAATTAGATTTGTAAGATTTTATTTTAGATCGCTCTGGATATGGATTCGGCTATCAAATTATATGATTTTCGACAGTAAAGCGAGGATAGTTATCCACTTTGATTCACGATAGGCGATTTACCCGCGCGATCGTATAATACACAACGAACGGCGAATAATCGAAGTTTATACACTCACCCCATTATTAATCGCGCACGATATTTGCGCGTGTGTACGTGCGCGCACACAACACACATATACATGTGCGTTGCATCAGTCCTTTCCAAGTTGCAAATTAGTGAATTAGTTTCGTCTCTCTTTGCACTTAAATCTTTTATCAAAATCACGTAACGTGTCGAACAGTCTTTTAAGTATTTTAACGTGTTTTTGTTTATATACGTGTGTTCAGGAAACATTGGCAAACTGTTACGTATACAATATATATATTATGTATACGTATACAATATATATGTAGCAATAAATGTTTTGTTTACTTAAGCACTTAGTTTGTTTTAAACGCTTTACCGTAACATTCTCTCTAATTTGGCTGTTAAATTGCAAACTGACGGACACGACTCGTTTGTTCGTTACCGTAATCAAGAAAATATTAAAAAGACAAAGGATTCTAGAGCGAGTCGCCGTATTGCCTTAAAAAGGCAGTGCGTACATCGCCGAGGAAATCCGTTCTCATAGTGTATCACGCGCAAGGTTTCTTGTCGTCTTTTCCCCTTCGTCTAACTAGATGACACACGCGAGGTCTCTTTCCCTCATGCGGTCTCTCCCGCCTGGAGTCTGGTTCTATTTGTCTCTGTCACCAGTAAATGGCCTTTACCGAGCCCTATACGAGTCTTCGAGATATTCCTCCTCTTCTCTCTCTTTCTCTGACTCCGCAAATTCTCCGAGTTTATCCTTTTTCTCCTGGTTTCTCTTTTCGTATCTTCTTGTATTTTTCCCTATTCGCGTTGCTTCCTGTATCTTTCTTTCTTTGTCTCTTTTCTCAGACTTCAAGTTACAACTGACAAAAATCGGCCCACTCGATGACGCTATCAGAGCGATTTCTCTTTGCTTTTATTTCTCGCGTTGACCGTAGATAATCGCATTTACTTGCATTTCCTGTTACGATAAAATATCGTAATACATAAAAAAGAAAACGCGTACGAGAAGAAAGGAAACCAGTTTGTTTCATAAAATAAGGATTATTTTATTGTGTTTAGAGTTTCATATTTTTCTATACCCTAAGCATGAAACATTATCGCATACATGTAGTGATTTAACATAAAATACGTCATTGTCAAAAAAATGTCTAGTTTATGCAAATAACGCAGATAATACGATGTTTTTATTTTTTATTTTTTTTTTTTAGTTTAGTAAAACTATGACGAACGTAATATAGTATCTGCACACTTAAGGGTTAAACAGCTGATACTGGCAACTCGCCAATTCTTGTGAATGTCGCGTGCCTGCCGTTCGTCTATTCACTATCGGACAGCGATATCAATGGGAAAATCCATTTCACTGATTTGATGTCTCATCGGAATTTACTGCAAAACAACCGTAACTGTTTCGTAAAAAGAATATTTGCGAGTGACAAATAGACAGCGGAATTTTTGACATGTCATCAATATAAATAGCAGTAGGTGATATTATTTTCGACTGATGTACAATTTTAACGCAGAAGAAGATTAAAAGCTGACTAGAGCTACGATATTACATTTTGACATTTCAAGCTTTTCCTTGTACACGTCGCGCGCTGAGATAATGCGCCGAATGCATTATTCATAGAGTTGAAAATGCAATTTTCTGGCAGTTCGAATGCGAATCGTCATACGTCATGCCTCAAATAATTACGCACGAGGGTTTGTTTCCGGCAACCATGTGGCCGGAATAATTTTGTTCGAGGAGAGATTGATAACCGCTGCGATAAAGAATACATTCGGATTGTATTTCTAAAGTATACGGTCGTGTCTTTAGTTTGACGCGCGATGGCACGCTAAATCCTGCCGTGCAACGTCCAAGTCATTAGACGAGACCAATAAAAATCAGAATACATACATATTACTAGTGTGATGCTCTGGGTGGCCGCTTCTCTCATTAACTTCGACAGATCCATCTACGCTTGTCGTGTTTGGTTTTCTTTTTATTTTTCTTTTTTTTTATTTTTTTCATCCGACCTGATTTTCCTCGTAAACGATTATCTGATACCGTAATCGTTTCTACGAGCCGGGAGATACATCACTTCGTTGCTTTATGGATCGTACCTCATTATCTGACGGAATGAGTAATCTTTGCGACGCGCATTTGTATAAATAGGAAAATTTACGGTTGCGCGTCACTTACAACATTATCGAACTCAGTCAATGTCGAGTTACAAATCGAAGTTTAGTCTCTCTTCGGAATATCATGTATCGACTTGTTTGTCTGTTTTTCTCTTGTGCGTTAATAACGTAATTTATTCCGATATAGTTTAATTATCGTTATTATGTATTTTATTCAAATATATTGTGTGTTAAATAATGTTTCTATACGATAGAAAATTCAAAGACTGGTATTTTTCCGAGTAAATACCAAAATCTGCTGAGATAATAGCGCGTTTGTAAATCTCTGGCCGGTCTGAGGCAAAGATAACGAGCAAAGATGTTTACGTAGAGTTTGCTTCTTCGCGGCATATACTTCGTGGACATTTACCTTCGGTTAAGTTTGTCCGTGGGAGAAAAGTTCGCTTCTGTCGTCGCTCCGGCAACCAACTCAACATGCCAGACTCGACCTCGAAGATCGGTCGTTTTTAAAAAGTCAACGACTATATATATATACAACCGGGCGATTGTTTAAATCCTCTAACGATTGTTCAACTCGTTAAGGATCCATTAGAGACTTCGAACTCGGTAGATCGCGCAAATTTTCTGTCTCTCCGAGCACCCGAGTATCTTTTTCTCTCCTTCTCTCTTACGCTTCCTGGGGACTTTAGCGATGGCAAATTAATTCAAGTTTTCCCATCCCGGTTGGTTGTAGTTAAGTTTTTGCTAACGGCCGTTCTTTCCCCGGAAAATTTCCCCGTAGTCCATAGCTATATATATACTGTTAGATGTTTAAAAGCTTTTTAGTTTGTTACATCGCCGAGTAAATCGCTGTTATTATTGGAAACTGCGTTTGCTCGGCGGATTAGAATGTGGATTAACAATCTGGAAGAAGTGCTAATGGATATAAGTGGATTAGATGGATGACTTGTTTGGAGAGATAAAAGAAGAGAAAAATAGAGAAGTGCTTGAGCAAATTTTTCTTGCTGAATATTAATAGAAAAGTGCAGGACTGATTTAATATAAATGTGTGATAATATATGTGTGTATACATACATATAAAAATTGCTACAATAAATATACAATAAATATAACAAAATAAAATATTACTAATTTGTTGCTTCGTGAATACTTAATTTGTTCTCATGTTATAGCAACACAAATTAGAAATAAAATAATTAGTTTTTGCATAGAATTAATGAAGAAAAATTTTAACGCGTATAATTTTTTTCTCATTACATATGTATGTATAAGATATCATTTGAGAATTCCTCTTATTAGTAATTACGTGAAATATATCAGTGTTTATTATTTACTCTCGGATAAAAAGAAAAATTTTCAGTTGGTAAATTCGAGAATCTTTGAGTTTTTCGTTGCTTTGAGCGTGCGCACTAATTAATCCGTAGTTTCATGCATGTTTGACTTTCTTGACTACCGTAACTCGTCGCGGAAATCAAAAGGTGTCTCTATCGGCCTCGGTGAGATCTGCGATGCAAACTGCCGAGAGCAATTAACACACTCGTTAATTACCGTTTAACCGTCAAGGTGCGTGTCGCTCCTTCTTAACACAATGGGAATTCATGAAGAAAGGCACGCGTTTCGTTTATCAGATACGAGAGAAACTACCGGAAGTTTAGCGTGTGTGTGTGTGCAATAGTTGGCGTGCGCGTCTACATTCTACACTCGAAGATGCAACATTTGTAGAACATTGACACGTCAAAGAAAGTATTCGATATATATTGAGAAAGTTTCTAAGTACATAAATTGAACATTAATAAAACGAGCTAGACTTGTACGCAACTTGGTGGATATTTCTTCGACGACGGTGTTCTTTTCTAATGTGCATTCTTGCGTTATAAATAATTTCTTTTGCGAAGTCGCATGTTCGCGGGCGATCCGATACTTATCAGTGCACGTGTCACCTGATCTACTTTCTTTTTGTTCGCGCGATCGTTACTCGTACTGCTTACTCACCGCGAATGGCTCATACAATCATTTTTTTTTTTTTTTTTTGTTTCGTGGTACGAGCACTTTTGTACAATAATGGACTTTCTGATTTGTCATTTAATGAATAATGCGTATCGCGTCAGAAGTTGCAACGAGATGTGCTGCAAAATTATGTCGCGCCTAGAAAGAAACAGATCGATGGAATCTATTGATCGTTTTGTGGTTTTCCCAAGCGAACACGAGAACTTGTATAAGTGTTTCCAAAGTATGAGGTTTCAACTTTACACCGCGCGCGTAGCGTATTGCTTGGTTTTCAGCACACGAAGTGTGCAATATTCTACGATATTTTTTCGAGAATGTGCGTTATACAAATTTTATATAGGAAGAAACGGATAGATAAATAGGAAGAAACGGATAGATAAATCATTTCATGTACTATTGCGAATTAATCTATAGATCATATTGTGTGTGGTAATTATACAAGATTTTTGCATCCAGATGTTACTAATCTTCCTTCGAAGCAATGCGCTATAACATCGAGCAAAATCGGTGAAAGGTAATTCAGTAGGGAAAAGGGAAGAGAATGAGAGAAAGAGAGGAAAGGAAAAATAGATCTTTCTTTGAGAAATAAGAAAACTTTTGTTTCCGATCGGCCATTACCCTCCGCGTTGCGATAAGAGACTACAGAGAAACGATTGCCGTCTCCTTTCCCCTCTTTCGCTCGCCCTTCTTTTCGACCACCCTTCGCTTTTCCCAGCACGCTTTCTCGTCCCAGAGAAGTCGGCTGTTTCATTTTCTTAAGAGGGGGCCCGAGATGCGCTCGGGAAGGGCGACGTTTCAAAGGCACCTGGTTTTCCCTCGCTCGATAAATCGCACATTCTTCCCTTTTCCCTTCCTATCTCGCTGCTTCCATGGCCTCGTTACTTTCGGTTTGCTACATTTCGTTCGTCAGTTTCTCCAAATACACGAACTTCCAAGCGATCAGTAAGAGAAAACATCCCTGAACGCATAGAAATGCTTACATTCCATTAACGAGACGTCATTTAAATGTCTTTGACGTTGTGTTATGCGTTTGCACATTCGCTGCGAGTCAAGAAGTTTTAATTCTTACTCACTTTTTTTTTTTTTTTTTTTTTTTTTTTTTTATGTTTTATCCTCTCTCTATGCAAATGTGTTTTTTACATATTTTTCTACTGTTAAAAAAGTGCAGTTTAAAACATTCGCAATTTAAAACATTCGCTATTATCTTTTTTTATTATCTAATTTTTATGATTTCTATCGTGACTATAGTTAGCAATAATTGTTCCATGTCGTTGCACTAATTACACCTTTTCCTTCGATCGAAAGTGGATTATATCGCGTGCAAGAAGTGCTCTCACCTTGAGTCTTACCGAAGAGATAATCGTTGCAATTATGCATGGCAAATGCTATCTCATGCGTGTAACGTCTCGCTCTTCGATGCTGCAGATAACAATTATATTACGGCTGATGACCATAGACTAAAGGAGATAAAAATTTCAAAAAAATTGCGCTGTTCTAAGAAAACTAAAGATATTATAAATGTTCGTATTTATCTCAATAACATCTTGTCTCTAAGTGTCGCTTGTATAGTTTTGAATATACTACGCGAGATAATTAATCGGCGACTCGATCGTTCATTTTTCAGGCCTGGGCGAGGCTCGAAGAAGAGGCCACCTCCGCCAAGATCGCCGGGCAGCGCGGAGGAGGAGGAGGAGGAGGAGGAGGAGGAGGTGGTGGTGGTGGAGGAAGAGGAGGAGGAGGAAGAGGGAGGAAAAGGAAGAAACCACGACGGAGTCCGTTAGTGTGAAAGTAGAGTAGGCATGTTGTCAGTCTTCCCGGCAGCGACGACGGGGACGATGAAAGCGGCGCGGTCGGTGACATCGCAACCGCGTCAACGATGTTGGAGTCGTCCGCTGCTGATCTTGATTCTGACGTTGTCGGTGTCATCTCACTTGCCGACGGCGCGCTCGGTGCCGACCGACATTATACAAAAATTCCACGATCCAGAGGTAGAACGCATGAATCACCTGGTGGTGGACAAAAACACCGGCCGGGTATACGTAGGCGCGGTGAATCGACTCTATCAGCTGTCGCCGGACTTGGTGTTTGAGGAGAAAGCCATCACCGGACCGCAAGGCGATTCCACGGCGTGCTCGATGTTAGATTGTCCCCGCGAGGCACAGAAACGATTGGTCGATAATGTGAACAAGGCATTGGTAATAGATTACACTACTACGCGTCTCATCTCATGCGGTAGCCTATTCCAAGGTATGTGCACAGTACGCAATCTGCACAACATATCGAATGTGGTACAGGAGGTTAGAGAAGCAGTAGTGGCAAACAATGCCACTGCATCAACAGTCGCGTTTATTGCACCCGGTCCGCCGAATCCGCCGGTCTCTCAGGTCATGTACGTCGGCGTAACCTTTACCGGTAATTCGCCCTATCGCTCCGAAGTACCGGCGGTGAGCTCGCGTTCTCTCGACAAGGACAAGATGCTGAATATCGCCGAAGCGGCGGTCACTACCGGTACCCGGATGTATGTGAACTCTTTGTCGCGTGAACGTTATCCGATCAATTATATCTACGGCTTCAGCAGCGGGGGTTTCAGTTATTTTCTCACGACGCAAATGAAGAACACGGAAACGCCGATTTATCTGTCGAAACTAGTGCGCGTGTGCCATGACGACGAGCATTATTATTCGTACACCGAAATACCGATCAATTGCACCAGCGACGAGCGCAACTACAACCTCGTGCAAGCCGGCTACGTCGGCAAAGCTGGTTCGGTGCTCGCCGGTGACTTGGGCATCACTGCCCAGGATGACGTGCTTTTCGCCGTGTTCTCCGAGAGCGACGGGCCCAACAGCGACGTGCCGCAACCACACTCGGCTCTGTGTGTCTACTCGCTTAAGGCGATTCGCCGCAAATTCATGAGCAATATACAGAGATGCTTCAGCGGCGAGGGACAGCGAGGCCTGGAGTTCATCTCGCCGAGCCACAAATGCATATCAACGGTGAGTCAATTTGAACAGCTTAATTTAGTCATCACCGTGTCGCTTTCCTCGTGTATGTACGTAACGCGGAGATGTCACCTGATAAGTATCTTGCTTATGTTATGAGAAAAGACAGAAAGAAACGCACATATATTTTAGACAAAACGAATTATCATGAATTGTCGTTGATAAATTTAACGTTGTTTACTGAACGTGAAACACGTATTTCGAAGTATCTTTATATACAGACAGATCTCGAGTGTAAAATACGTGATTTTGAATTGAATTGACCTATCAGAAATTTACAGCTAAGTTTAAAGCATAGCATTACCAGCTGAAACCCCTCGTTACTTTGTTCATTCTCGTTTCAAGCTCGCGATGGATTGATAGCTCGTTTAAATGAATTGATATCTCGCGCGCGGCTGTTGTTGCCGGGCAACAGTAATTCGCGGAAGGCGCATACTTTGCCCGTACGGTATTTGATAGCTCGGGCATCGCAAGGGTATCACAATGCCATCGCTAGCCGGAATTATTATAACCACACGGCGTGGCGCGCACCACGGTCGGAGCTTTCCGTTGTCGAGCGGTCTGAATGGCCGTCAGGTGAAAAGACCTCCCGTCGCAAGACGGACGCGATTCGTCCTCCTCGATTATTACGACGCGAATCAATCGGCCGCGTCTTGCGGGCACAAGGCTTAGGTTTATCTGTCTTTCTCGCTCGCATTTACGTAACAGGTGGCGTCGAAAAGCTTGAAAGAGGTAAGATGCAGGAAGACCGGTGCCGAGCCGCGGCACAAAGCGCCATATGCTCTTTCTATACGCACGCGCGCCATTTGTGCGCGCGCGAATAAACGCGAGGCTTGCGCGCGCGCGAGAACAATCTTCCTCTCCGCTGCGCATCCGCCTACGTAGGATTGCTGCACCGCGGATGTATCGCGTATATTCGCATTGAGAAATCGCAAAAGACTTATTATCGCGCGCGTAATAAATTTCAGAAACGGTATTATAATCCCGCACACATCATGATCCGTGAAAATGTTATTATATTTATTTTATTACCGTGTGCAATTTGTTAAATTTTACGTTTAATACGCGTGTATGTGTTTGTTTCATATCCAGTCGATCGGAAATACGCGTGACGATATTGTCTTGTTTATTTATAATCGCGTAATTAACATTATTTGCAATTAAAATATTTATTGAAATCCGCAGCAGTTGCAAACAAAGTGACTACATGTATAAACGGACAGTATGTATGTAAAGGATGTTTCGTAATGAAATCGATATAAACTTCGCCGGTTTGTTTTCGAGAGTTTGTTCTAAGCAAAAATATTTATAGGAACTACGAATGAATCGATTTTTGATACTATATACTGGGGGGGTTTACATATGCGCTTATATAACGTATATATTACATATATACGTTATTCCAGATGTTCCACTAGTATGTTCCAGTATCGACAGAAAGAAACAAAAAACAATTTTACATAAACATGGATGAATGGATGCTTTATTCAAAAGTTGTACCAAAACTATTTCCTCCGTTTTTAAATACACACACGCACGCACGTGCGCGTACACACACACACACACACACAAATGCAACTTTTTTTTTTTTTTTTTTTTTTTTTTTTTTTTTTTTTTTTTTTTTTTTTTATTCACAATCCCTGAGACTGCCGCGATCGATCGTTGTTGCTCAGCGGTTAACCAAAACTCGTAGAAACAGCGATGAGTCTTTTGTGTTTTGCTGATAGCTTTTATACATCATATACATCACACATATACATATATACATATATATACACACACAAGCATAGGAAATATTTTCGTGTGCATATATAGATTCTACATATATTTTAAAATATTGAGACTTTCTACGAGACAATTGGATAATAAGTGAATAACAAATACTAAGTGAAAACTTTGCTCAAAAACATTTTTTCGCAGAACTCTAATATTATTATTTCCAATAAAAAAGCAATTCTTCGACATTCTTATCAAGAAAGTTAATTTCAAAGTAGTCGTGCAAAAAATTCGATACATAAGAAGACAACTTGCGTCGTAGAGCTTCATGCATACTTTCTAGCGAATTGATTTCACACGGATACGCAACTTTGACCGAATTTCACGATTCATGCTCGTCTCAATAAGCGATCACGAGGCACGTCTCTCCCTACAATATAAACGATATTGCGAAGTCATCGTTCGAAAGCGAGTGAAATGGATTCGATATGAAATTAGGTGGACGCGTTTACTATTCGGCTTTGTTGAATTTAATTCTATCGCGATTGACCAAATTGACGTTAAGATTTAGCTTTCAAAGAACGTCATGTAATGTAATTTAAACTTAGATTTTTTGTCAGTAATTCACGGAGTCAAATGTGTGACGTTAGTTTTTATCTGTTTTTTCTTGGTTTTTTTTTGGACGCGTAGAAAGTTTCTCAACGAATAAAAAGAGAATGTCGAGAGATCGCGCATACATATCTATATATCGTGTTTTTCCGTGTATCTGGAGTATCCTTCAGAGTTTTCGCAAATTCACTTTGCCCGTCTCGCGAGAAAGTAGTGCGTTGGTGAACCGAACAATTTATCGTTATTTGTACATCGTCGACACTCGATCTCGTTTACCAGGAACTCTTCGAAAGCGTCGATTTATATTAATTTGACGTTCTCGCTGTAAACCCGATATCTAGAGTAGGGATAGTAGTAGCAGGGTGTAATAAAATTCGATACGAGACATTAAGTAAACTTACAACAAAGTAAATAAAATTAATAAAAATTTTAAGGAAGATCAATTTGCGGAAAATCACATAAAATATCTCTTCGATTTATCACATTTGTCTCTATTCTTTTTATTTGTCTTAACAAATTCAGAACAATTATTTGCAAAAAACCAAAAAAAGGGAGAGAGAGAGAAAAACCATTCATCTTTCCCATATCAGCAGAACCATTTATCTTCGATATCGGGTAACCGATACAAGACTTTTCTCTTTCTCGCGAAGAAAAAACACGAAACGTTTCTAAGCGGCAGTTATAACAAACCTTGCGAGAGAGAAGAGTTATCGTTGCGTGAGATGCACCGGCACGAGTTTCGCAAAACTTTATCGAAACGGTACTTAGAACTGTTTTCAGTGCCCGCTTAAAGATGCGGAACGTTCCGCGAAGTCTGGGCGAAATGATATTCATGACGCGGTGCGAGATTTATTCAAATTTTCCGCATTTTTGCCTCTTTCTCTCTCTCTCATTTTCTATTTCTCGGTCATCTTCCTCCCTTCCTCTCTCTCTTTCTCTTGGAACTTTTCCTCTACCGTGAGAACGTATGCCGGAACACAAAGGATTTCTTTACGTAGGCGAGAAAAAGGGCGCGGAACCTGCCGGCTGAGAGTCAGTCGTCAGACGAAGATAAGCGGGCGACCATAAAGGAGATAAAGATTGTTTGTTTGGTCTCACCGACCGACGAGCTGCCGTGGGACAACGCATTCACTTCTTATTCTTTTTTTTTTTCTCTCGCTTTTTCTCTTTTCTCGTTCTACTAAGGTCGATTCTCGAGCCTCCTCCTCCTCTTCCTGTTTCTTCTGTGCTTCTCATCCGGACGAACGACCGCAAGATTCCGGCGAAACGGAAGTAACATATTCGCCGGATGCCGCGTGTGCATCTGGCTGATCAAAGAACGCGTTCCAGTTTTCGGAATCCGTACAATTTGATTTTATCAGAAAAAAAAAAACGAATTAGGCAACACACAAAGCTGTGTATAAAAGTCGCAAAAATTAAATTCAATATTTACGACTCAGCTTCGTCACCGTAATTTTGTCAAACTGTATTTTCTCACGTGCAATTTTCATGTTTGTTCTCCACGGAATTTATCGTTGTGAACGTTTTCCCATTAGCGTGACACAAATTGTGTATTATTTGTTTTTCCGTACGTACATAAATTATTATAATTAGTTTTATAGATCTGTGTAAAAAAGAAAACAGAAAGTAAAACATATTGAAAGCTCTCGCGTTTGTTGTGTTTGTCGTGTGTGTGTGTGTTTTGTGTCGTAATAAATAAATTTTACTTTGGCACTTGATGTACGACACGAGCTGTCAAGTGGAATAACCACAATTGCATTAAGGTAATTTTAAAAGGGAAAAGAGAAAGAAAGGGAGAGAAAAAGAAAATGAATAAAGAGAGAAAAGACATATAACAGAGAGAAATTTGGAAATTTCGTTATGTGTGTACGACATGTACGAACAGAGAACGTATTCGCGTCCCGCGAATGGTACCCGTATAGCTATGTGGATTCAATTTTTATATCACAAAAGAATCGCGACAAAAGGGATCGACACGAGATAGAGCGAGGAAGGAGAAGCGCGCGCGTTCGAGGAAAACCCATTCGCACAAATTGGATGGCCTCCTCTCGCCTCGGCCATCGGGGTGAGTTTCGCAATTAAAAAGTTTTGCATGGCAAAAAAAAAAGCCTCGTGACTCGTAGGCGGTGTAAATGTGGTACAGTTTCGCGGGATTTTTTCCTCTCTGTCTGGAAAAAAAAAAAAAAACGGGACAGTTGTGTATGTGCGCGAAAAAAATCACCCGCGCCCGATTGTCGTGAAAGATAGAAGTTCAATCGATTCTCCGGAGCGCATCGAGGATGAAAAATACACGGATATGATGGAGATAAGAGCAAAGTTAGAATGTTGAAAGTACTTTTATTTATTTGCACGCGTGAGATCCGTGAAGATAAACACGTACATTAGATTCTTAGACATTATATTATAGATATTTATAGTGTTTACTCATTTCTTACGTGAAGATGTCTTCGAGAACAAATAAAAGTTACTTGGCGCAAGTTTGATAGAGAGAATACCTTTTATCGTTACATCTCGAAATAACTTGCGCACACTCAGAGAGAAGCGAATGACGACATTCCAGATTTTACGCTCGTAATTTATGAGGCGAATGAGATCATCGATTCCGTACACCGTCTCTTCTTCCGAATTACAATTGGTAGTAAAATCGAATCGAACTCGATGAAATGCAGGCCACGATTTTTCTGACGACGAAGAATTCGATTTGTATTTTCGTTGTTTTCTCGGAACAAAGATTTCCTCTTTTTTTCACCTCCCTGCATTTCTTTTTCTCCTTCCTTCGTTCGTTCGTGTAACTTCACTTTCACGCTCAGAAAACAGTTAAAGGCGGCACTGCGGAGTAACCGTATACCGGACTCTTACTGGAGCGTGGAATAGTAATTACTCGAAGTAATGACGACGATCCCGCTCGGTAATTGTGTCTTGACATTTGAACCCCGCTGCTAAAAACAATTTCTCCGTGCAATATATAAAATTGAAAATAAACAAGTTAATTTATCTCTCACGCTAACGCAATTGTTCTTAACGGCGCTTCGAAAATAACGGTTTAATCGAATATTTAAATATTGATATTCGATGTAGAAATCGGCGCGATCTGCCAGTCAGTTGAAATAGATTACACCGTGAGAACGTTCACCTCGTCGCGTATTTAAATCGTATAAATCCTCGCGCGCGATCTGGTTCACGTAAAAATTTATTTCTAAATCAAACGTCGAGACATTTAATTTTGCATCAACGTCTGGCTTTAAGAGATTGAGACGTTCATACGTGTATACATATACGATTAGTGTTGATAGCTGTAGTGTTCGTACACTTTGTATATAAATAGTTCGAACTTCCTAAAATTTAGATGCAAAATAACAGCTCGAAAGAGAAACAAAAATAGTAGAAAAAGAAAAACGAAAACCATGCAACAGATTTAACGCTCCTCAAAATAACATGGATTTTAGATTTTTATTTAATTGAAATTGAATGTTTTAAATTGAGTTTCGTATTACTCTCAATTACAATCTCTTAAATTTTCCATATACAATTGATCACGTCGATGTTAGTACGTAAAAGTTGCTCGTGTAGCGAATAAATGTGTTCGAGTAAAAAAAAAAAAACAAAAAAAAAAAAAAATGAAAAATAAATTTGAAAAGCTGCCGGAAGTCACCTGCCGGAATAAACTTTTTGCGGAATCGTGTCGATTCGAGCGAGCACGTCGGCGCGTCACATCCGGCATGTATTAGACTTGGTGCGGCAATAAGAAATATTTTCTCGCCGAGTGGTTTCTGTTCGAGCGTGGTGTGGTATGACGGAATCGGGTCGGGGCATGGAAAACACGTCGTGCTCCGATAGAGTGCACATTATGCAAGTGCATCGCCGCCGCACAACTGCATCGCGCTGCCGCGGCGCAATGCATTTGTGAGTCGTGCGCTCTTAAAAAGCGCGAGTGCCCGCCTTCGCGGGCGGCTCGTTATTTTACGGTTGTTGCGTTTCGCTCGCCTTCGCGCCCGCTTCAGTTTATTGTTTTCAGCTCGCGCGCGGAGAAAAAGACGGGGGAATTCCATTATGAATTGAGACACCGCACACTCCCCAACTCCAGTAGAACAAATGCATTAACCGATTTTTGCCGCGAGTGCGCTGCTTTTGATGGATTTAACGCACTTACAATTTGTTTCACGTAACACACGTATTTTTACACAAAGCGGAAAGCACAAGTTGAGAACGACGAGCATGTAACCGACGATTCCGCGTACGTACACACAAAGCTTTTTTTTTGTAAAAGTAAAAACTGAAGGCAGGAAAAGATGGAGTATGGGCGGTGAGAAAGAATAAAAGAGTTTGAAGACATGCCAAAGATTGCTGTATATAGGTAGTGCGCGGACGCGAAGAAAGGAGGAAAAAGAGTAATCTCTGTGGAAGTGTGCGAATGAAGGAACGGCGAGAGAAGTGAAGAGAGCAGAGAACGCGAGAGAGCAGAGAGCAGTCATGTTCGCGTACGAAAAGTTTCTCGCACCATCTGACTCATGCGGCAAAGAGTTCTGAAGAGCGCGCCGCGCTGACGGTTTTTATCGGAAAAGAAGGTTAATGAGACGCGCTTCCCGCGAGCCGCAAGAAATGTTTCCGCGAAATTCGAGGAAAGATTATACAGTGCTGCGCGTCACAAAATTCGATCGCACTTCGTCGTCACGTATTGACTTTCTCTGATTTCTGTTATTTCAGTTTCATAATTTACGGAACATTTTGCTTGTCACTTTAATATCAATTTCCTTTTACGTTCTTTATCATTTTGATTTCCGATCTTGTTTGACAGAACATTCCAACGTTAGATTCGATTTCTGTGATAAAAATCTATCCATAATGAAATTAAAAACTTTAATTAAGATAATATTTTCCAATTTCTGTAATTACTAAGGAATTTTTTTCAGATTCCTATAATAAAGCAGACAAGATACCATATAATAGATAAACTTAACCGCGACTAAGAAGCGCTTTGTAAAACGACGCACGCGATCGACACAGGCTTTGACATTTTGCTCGTCGAAACGGGATTTGTTCGAACGGGATCGAGATGAGCAACAGTATCCAGAAAAACTGACACAAGCTACTTATTGTTCCGTTCTTACTCGATTTTAATTTTTACCGAGAGAGCAGAGATGGAATTTAATTTCAAAGTCAAAAATTAATAACAGACGTGTATGGAGAGATTTATTACGTTAACGGTATGTTGTAATCTATCTTGCTCTGTTCTTCAAACAACACACTGCTGCAGAAACTGTGCAAACAATTATATTTTGCTTGTGTCTTATTCTAAAGCAGAACATTAACATGTTAAAGTACAGTTTTCTAACTGTGAGTCCCGTCGAAATATTTCTGTGCCAAAGCAATCGAGAGCGCGCGGCCTTGAAACATTTATGATACGATCGAATGAAATTGTCTCATTGACACAATGGTGTCATCTCAATGGTAGATTATTACACGGGACGATATATTGTAGTTCCGGTCTCGCGCGCCCAATATGTGATTGCATTGATACAGTCGCAGCAATTTCGTTTCGCACGCTTTTTTCTCTATATTAATATTTCAGGATTCGATTACATTTGTGTGATTTCAATCTCAGGTTTATCTTTCCTATTATTGCGGTATTATCGCGGTTTTTTTTTTAAATCGAGAACGTTACAGATTCATTCGTCGATAAAAGAAAATCTCACGCGCGTGTAGTACTGTAAGCCTCGGGACAACATCCGTTACAAAGATTGTTTCGCGCAGAGCAAGTTTTCTCTCTCGGTATTGATCGAAACGTAGACTCGTTTATCTTACCTTTTATCTCATACCGATCTCGTCGCCTCGAAACACCCACGATTTCGAAACCACTTTCGAACTTTCGAATTATTTTTCATTTTTCTTTTTTTTTCTCTATCTATGATAGTAGCTCTCTGTTTTCGTACCTTGTTATTTATCATTTACATCAACTTTCATTATCTATGTAGACAAATTTCTATTGTATCAATTTTGTTTCTTTTTCTATCCATTTTCTGTTCTTGTTGTTTATAAAAAGATACTCTTACATTCTATTGCTTGCGTATATGTTTCTGTAATATTTTCATCAAGCGTTTATTAGCTGAATACTTTTTCCGTAGGGACATTAATCGTATACCTGTTTGTATACCTTCATCTCTCAAAGAGAGCTTGCCCTACATGACAAAAATATACATGTGCTTCGGCTCGTTTCCTTCTTTCTCTTTGCCTGCCTGACGTTTCCAGCACATTAGGCTGCTTGAAATAATAATCGACCGTCTCTTCCTTCCGTTCGCGTCGCCATCGCGTCGAATAATCCGACGTGCCGGTGAAATTCACGCTCCGATCCCCGCGAATCCCTTCCTGGCGTCCAGTTTTTCGTTCGACCGACGCTTCGACGGGCGCAGCTCAAACAAATGCAAATCCGTTAAGCTCGGGACTAAGCTCGGGGGCTTTTATCGAAAAAAAGCTGTGCCCTCGAAATCGGCGACCCTTCGCGACGCGACGGCGAACCGCAAGCTCGGTGCCATCGAGAAGGAGCAACGTTTTTAATCCCCGCGAACGCGTTCCTTTCTGGCAGCTTTGCCTGTCCTAAATGGCCGCATAAATATACAGGGAAAAAGTTTTGTAAACGCGAAAAACGTTCAAAACGTATATCTTTCTGAATATCTTTTTGTTTTCGTCAGAAAGACGACGATGCTTTTTATCTAACTGCAGTTTCTGATCTGTTTGCTATGCGGTAAAGAATGATCGACGATTTCGACTAATTTCAGTTTTTTATTTACGGAAGCATGCGAAAAATAAAATGTGCGCACGATAAAATTGATCGAGTGACAATAAGATAAAATTCATAATATTTCATATCATATAGATATATTTTTTTAAAGTCAGACATTCTTAACGTAGGAAAAAATGGAGGAAATGTCACGATATTTACCTATTGATACGAACAACATTCCGATATAAAATACCAGTCTCGTTCGAGACACAGCAAATGCCGACGATCTTTCAACCTGTAATTTCGTAAAGTGCAAAACACAGAGAGGCACAAGTTATGATTTGCATATACGATCGCTCATTTGTGAGAGAGAAAGAAAGACAATATTCTTTTTTTGCGATATCGCAAAATTCGCGTGATTTTTATCTTGTGCACATATAGTTTCGATGTGTTACAGTATCAAGAGAGAAATATATAATAAAATATACAGCTATATAATATCAAAAGAGAAAGTAGAGCGCACGTTTTTCTTCGTGGGTTTATTTTCTCTCTTTTTTTCTTTTCTTTTTTTAGCTGCGCTGTATTTGGAACCAATAATCACGCTCTCCGGCACAGTTCTCTGGCACATTGCCGATGCTGTCGAATAAAAGTCCTTCTTTCGTAGTTGCGGCATTTCCTACTACGAAAAAGAGACGAAGAGTCAACGAGGTTGCTCGTCCGGGCTTTGATCGCGCGCGAGTAACGTGTTCTGGAGAAAATGTTTTGACTTGAGTTTACTCCGTAGAATACGTAAGATACGACACCCGAGTTTGTTGGTTTCTCTCTTTCGGCTTTTTTTGCGCAGTATATGTTGCAATATATGTACAGCACGTAGTATGACATCTATTTCTCACTGTTATTTAACGCGGCTCTTCGCAACGAAAGCACGCGGAGATACATCTTGAAAATGTATATCATCAAGTTGAAGCAATGTTTTTTCCCCGCGCACTCGGTCGAAATATTTGCCACAAGATGTGCGTATTAAAAAAAAAAAAAAAAAACAGATGTAGGATATTCATAAAATATATATACATAATTTCGCGAGCATGCTAGAAGTACTACATAAGCGATATAATGTGAGGCTTGTAAACGCTCCTCTGCCATTTAACAGATAGGATTACCAAGTTTAATATCTCGAGATTATGAGGATCTGGTGTACAAATTTTTGGGACATCTCGCGCGCGCGCAGTTCACTCATATAGGGTTTAACCATAGTCCGTCGCTGTTTAGACGTGTAGACACCTTAGAGAACACCAATTAGAAGCGTGGCGCGGCGCGGCGGGAATAATCCTAAGGATAACGGTTAATGGAGCGGCGGACGGATAACGACACTGCCCCCGATACAGTGTTGCTTGGCACATTGCCTTCGTGCTTTCGCGTCGGGCGAACGTTCGCCTCTCCGGAGTTCCTTTCCCCGACGACGAAGGGGAGTCTCGACTTCCGGTCGAGCGCACGCTTCATCGAAGCTAATACGCAGATAGAACCAACGCTCTACTCTAACTCGGTTACTATAGACTCTCGCGCGCGCGCAAGAGAGAGAGAGACCGTCAGTTTTTCCTCTGTCTTCGGAAACAAAGTGCGTTGCACCCTCCTTTTGCTTTCGCTATCTCTTACTTTCCTTTTTTTCTTTCTTCATTTTCTTTATCGTTCTCGTTTTCTGTGCCGTTGTATTTTCTCTCTCTCTCTCTCTCTCTCTCTCTTTCTCCTCTCCGTTAGGTCGGTCAGCGTGACGCAACGGTATCATTGTCTGAGCATAGAATGCGCCTGGAATGATAGCACTCCTTTCCCAGAGACGGCGGCACGGAGTACATTCAGTCACATACACATAACAGACACATACATACTCTCTCTCTCTCTCTTTTTATGCATCCCCTTTAACTCTTTATCATCCTAAGATCGTCTTATTTCCTGTAGCAATAAGATGGTGCGATATGCTGAACGAAAGTGAGATGGTCTAGATGTAATCTGTCGTTCTGAGCAATACGCTGCGTGAGAGCGTACTGTTATTGTTATAACAACGCTAGTAGTAATACAAAATGTCCTGATACGACGTATCTTGACGACGTTTCTTTGCAAAGATGATATTAATAGGTTCTTATAGTATATATATATACACACGTATATATTTTATACTATATGTACATATATTTTATATATATATATATATATTGATGTGTATTAAGCGATGATGATCGGTCGTGCTAATCTCGGCCGATTAGAAGAGACTATCGAGAAGGGATACGTACGGACGTGAAAATTCCACACGGTCCGATGGGCGTTCGTAAATCAATCGAGCGTTTACCCTTTGCCCTCGAGCTACCCCTCAGTACGAGCCAACGACCACCCTTCTCTGCGAATTACGATGAAGAAGCGGTCTCGACTTCTATAAATACGGATTATTATAGGGGCGGGCGTTGCTGCTGCTGCTGCTGCTGCTGCCGCTGCTGCCGCTGCTGCCACCTGCTCTCATCGTACGGACAATTTTATTGAATACCCGATGCTACAAGCGAGCAGGGTTTACCGTTTCCAGTACATTAATTATTTTCCGCTTAATCAACAGTTGAAAAAACAAGCGTAAATTCCGGATCGCAGTTACTCGAGTCACATGTCAAATCTACGAAACGTGAAACACATATTCGATGCAATGACGCGGAACTTGAATCGATTATTCCGAGAAAGTGATTTAAAACAAGTGAAAATATTTTACAAACATATTGAATTTACGGGGATAAAATATTTTCGACTTTTTTTTTTATAACAGTCATGAAAATATAAATTTACACGCGTTGAAGTTTATTTAACACCGTCACTCTCGAAGGAAGATAAAAATCACAAGGTTTATAAGGTATCGAAAAAAAACTCCAAAGTTTTTTTTGTGACATCTGGAAATAAAAGCTTGCCGCATCATCTCACATTTTCTCAATTAGGAATCGGGTAACTTAGGAAATGTTCTCAGTGAGAGAGCTTGTTAGGTCTCGTGCAGTCAATTGGGGACCATTGTCGGCACGTGGCTAGCACGAAAAGGGTGTTGAAACCTTCTCCGCACATTCATACCTGTTAAGTAAAGTTGGCAGAAATAGATAAGTGTTGCGTGTGTCAAAGTAGTTTCTAATTTTCTAATTACTTTTTCCTCTTCGCACACTCACGCGTGTTTCTCAAGCTTACAAATACGCGCAGCTGCTTTTCTTTTATCCGTGTCACAGAATCTGACGAGCGAGAAATAATCAGGCAAGACGTCACAGGTGACGACAGAATTTTATCGATAACATATTGTCGTCTATAAGTTATCTCGCGCTATCCCAACGAGACAATCAATTCGGATCGCGGGAGATAATGCGAGGAACGCGGGAAATCGTATAATCAGGCGAGCGCGCGAGAACCAATATGGAGGGGAACTTTCCATTTTCGTGTAGAGAGAGAAAGAGAGAGAGAGAGAAAGATCCTTATCAGCTCCGTTGTCAATTGCGGCGGCGCGAAATCTATCGAGATAACTTTAATCGAGTCACATAAAACGCGTTGAGAGAAACGGCGTCGCCGTTCGACCGCTTCGTTAGATTAAGATATAAAAGAGACGCGCTTTATCGGTGGAAACGTTTTAACTTTTATGCGTTTCGCGCGGTGTGTTTACCTTTTCAGAGTTGTGACTTTTCCACGTTGAGTAACAGCTAAAACCAATAATGGCGCGTTTCGCGACGTTAAGCTACTTTTATGTTTGATATATCGCCGAGCTGTTTCGAGCGCGTATCTTCATTTGTTTATTGAAATATCGCGCACAAACAACAGAAATCCATGATTTTATTTTTTTTGTGCGTGATTCCGTCTCTCAAATTACAATCGTGATTTGACAACGCTTAAAATTTTCTTGGTTTAATTCGATACAGAATTAAAGCTTGATTTTATTTTTACACAACCGACGGATCTCAATGTGTTTCTACGAGATAATTTTATATTTAATATACAAAACACATAACGTTCGAGTCGGTGACGAATTCGTTCGTTTATGACTCTTCTGACAGCCATAATTTGTTCTCTCGACTGCGCGAGTAGTCAGGTGTCCTTCACGCCACTAGTGAAGTGACTCTCCTGGCTTTTTTATGCGGACACCCCCGGCGCGCGCATAATACGAAGCGGGACGCAACAGGCCGGAAGTGTGATGAAATGGATAGATGACGATAAGATTGTGCGTCGAGCACACGAATGCGCGAGCGAACGAACGTTATTCTGTTGCGTTAAATTCTTTTGTTGCCTTTGTCGCGAAGAAAACTCAAAGCACGTCGCGCTTAATATACCTACTTTCTAAAGTTAAAGTTTTCGAATATCTTGAGATCTTCTTTGTTGGAATTCGTACGTTAACAGTATATATGAATTGATGCATTATTCAAGCGCGACGTTGTAATGTAGTTGTCTCGATGAACAAATGTGTGTTTCTAAAATGGTACATGAGATAAGAGACGTTTATCAGCAGACCGCAGGGAACATTGAACTTTCTGAGAGTGCAGATAAATAATCATAAATCACAATACCGCCGCGATGAAACAACAACGTCGTATGTGAACGCAAGTGCTGATTTATACGGATGTAATTGCTAAAAACTCAAAGTTTTTCTTGTACGACAAACGGAATCAAGTTTTCACGTCATCGTCATCGAAATACACAATTCACTCGGGCTCTTGACGAACCCGTGCTTTCAGGTTTTTCCCATGTAAATGCGAACGAAATTGGAGTTTCTCCACGAGAGAAGAAAAGCTCTTCTCGAAGAGTCGCGAGATACACCCCTCAGAGATTCGATGTTCTCTCGTTCCCTTTTTCCCGTCGCATTTACACTTTCTTCTCAATGTGGCCGCTGAGAATTCAGCCGTGGGCCTTTATGGGGAAAGGGAAAAAGGAAGGGGGGGAAAGAAGACGAAGATGGCGTAAGGGAGATGGAGGCGACGGGAATAGGTGAAGAGAAATGCAGATTGAAAATCTGCGGCCACCCCTCAGCGGAGGGTGCATCAGCAAGAAAATTGGGGCCGGGCGAGAATAATATGAGCCGCAGGGGATGAGAGAATGGCGGGGCGAGGGGGGAGGGAGGAAGAGGGAGAAGAGAGTCCTTTTCCACCCCTCACGTCCGAAATATGTTAATTACATTTGGACACCGCCGCCGGCAACCCTCCGGCATCGGATTGCAAGGATATTACAACGCCGAGATTCGTGTAAATGATGCGCCATAACTCATTTCTTTTGCCGGAATAAGGCAAACCTGTGATTGTCTGTTTTCTTCTTTTTTTTTTTCCTTTTCTTCCTCTGTCTCTACTTCTGTTTGCTCCTCTCGTTTTCTGCGTGCGTATCGAATATAATAAATTTTACTTGCTGCGCGACAAGGAAGTTACCAAGGCAATAATACCGCGCGCTCATTCGGTAGCAATATATCGTTTCGAATCGATTTTACAACATGGGATTCTTTCCTCGAATGTAACCGTAAAGAAAGACGATATTGAATTGCGATTTAATTCGAACAATTTTGTAGATCTCATCGTTCTTTTGTTTTTGTTTCTTTCTTGTTCTAAAATTGCTTCTTATTTTTTAGTATTATTACAGTGAGGAACAGGTAATCCTTTTTTTTTTTTTTTACGGATTACGTGACGATCACAGACATTCCGTTGTGTCGACGTAATTACGGAACGATCATGATGTCAGATTGTGTGATAGTTTCGAAAATGTGCGAATCTTAGCGAAAAACAAATATTAAAAATAACACTTACTCAAGTTCTACAAATATATTACTGACGTGTTTTTCTCTAAATAGCAACTGATAGAAATCTATCATTTTTTAATGTTTATAATTTAAAAATTAGAGTGTCTCTCTCTCTCTCTCTTTCTTTTTCTCTTTCTATATACGCATTAACGATTGCATCAAGTAACGACGCAGAAATTGAAAGTTATTACTACTCGACAAAGTTCTCGACTGGCAGTCTCGGCTGGAAATTTTGCTGAATTACATCGGACTTGCGCTTCGCCGACCGTAAGGGAGCTAAATTAATCGATTAATTTCCTCGCATTCTCTCTATGAGACGCTGCCACGACTAAAAAACGGTTATATATATATAAAATCTGTACAATCAATATTTTGTTTAAAATGTATCAATTTTGTTATAACATTCAGAATACTTGATTACATAAACAAGATTACGTCTTTCTATGCACGAGTGAGATGTTTTAGATTGATGAAAACTTAGTATTTAAATTGATTTAAATGTCCCAACCCAAGTCGAAACTTAGCGTCGAGCAACGATTATTGCGCGAGCTACGTGTTGGATGGATAATTATGCAGATGCCGCGAAGCATCTGCAGTTTCGTATTACCGAATTATCGGATTAAACGTAGGAATTAAGGTTTTAAATCTCCGTAGCTCATCTCGTTGCGCCGCTTAAGCCGCTGGTCATTAAAATTAAAGACTCGAGACGTATATCTATTTCTATATCTCTTTGTTTTTTTTTTCTTTCTCTATTGATGATTCACAGGATCTCAAGAGTCATTTATATATATTGTATGACGTGTGCGCATTTTTTTAAAGTCGTATCTATGCATAAATGAAGATGATGCAAAAAACTTGTCACTGAATTCCTACGAATTTCAGTGCAGAAAAATAGACAATTTATTGCATAAAAATTAAATTAGAAGAAAAAGTAAAAATGTAAAACCAAGGTTTTCGTAAATAATATTGAAACTGAAATTAAAACGAACGCCGTAGTCAGCAACCTGCTGTGAAAAAAAAGAGGGAAAGACGGTTAGCTGGGTAATTAATTAGTGCGTAGGGTTAACCACTCGGTCGGGTCAAGAGAGACACGTAGTCTATGCTTTTCCTCAACCGGCAGCTGTAGGCAAAAATTAACGAGTCGTGTGTACATACGGTGGTGGTGCGTGGTTGCATTAACCCATTTGCCTGCCGCGACTGCCATGAAAGCGGTACGTAATACATCCTGCTTGCACCACGAAAAAAAAAAAAAAAAAAAAAAAGAGATAAAGAAACGCGGTGCTCCGACGCGACAGCGTTCGTGTTTTTGAGCATTGAGCGTGTCTCGCAATTGTTATCTGAATACACAAACATACGTTACAAACGAGAAAAGCGCCAGTCAGCGCGAGGGATCCCGAAGGAAGCTTCGGAGAGGGTGCAGGAAATGGCGAAAGTTGCGGGTGAACGGGAGCGAGCGTCAGACGCGCGCGCGATTCGGGGGAATTCTCGGTGCCGGGAAAAGTTTACGACGCCGTCATAATTCTCTCTCTCGGTATTCATTTAGAAATTTCATCGCATCGATCATTGCACAACTGTATTAGGGTGCGCGTCATGAGCAGCGCAGTTACGATCGCGAAAAAACATTGCGGGAAACTATAAGTACTACCTTAGAGGGAACTTAGTGGTCTTTGTTTCGCGATGAAGACTTTTTTACGGGCCCCGGTAACTTAGAAACATTTGTTATTAAGCGATCACACGATCTGTGCTATGTAATTTTGTTTTACGCGATTATTTAACACTTCGTGTGATGTAATCGCGCGACTTCCAACCAACGTGAAATCCAAATATTTGATTTTCCATTTGAACGTAAAAAAAAAAAAACTGCAAATATTCGTTTGTGGTACGCCGTGTGAAAAAGTGTGCTGTCGAAATGTTTTAACTCTCTTAGTCACGATATCTCGGGAAGAAGGCAATCTCCAATCTGTCGTAATATGGTGTCATTTCGAAAAACGTGTTATCCTGTCTCATCGAAATGTTTGC
This sequence comes from Pseudomyrmex cubaensis, assembly GCA_014825685.1. NCBI lineage: Eukaryota > Metazoa > Arthropoda > Insecta > Hymenoptera > Formicidae > Pseudomyrmex > Pseudomyrmex cubaensis. The sequence continues at coordinate 88,476 of QVOA01017276.1, read as the reverse complement.
ATAGGTACGTGACTCTTTCACTCAACAGTAATGAAATAGAAGAAAATATTTGGAATCTGCGCTCGCGCAAAGTTTTACTACGCGATGCCAACAAACACGTTGGTGTTTTTCAATCTGTATATAAGTGAGACATTTTTTGTCTATGCTAAAATAAACAAATACGAATAGATAAAATAAAGAAAATGATAGGAAATATTTTAAATGGAAGAAAAATAAATAAAAGTAGTTTTTTCAATAATGAAACAAATTATATTGAATAATTTCTCAATACAAATATATGATAATCAACAAGACGAAACATCAGATAATGTTTTTCGCACAATTGTTATGTAGAAAATTTTTATGCAAGTTTTATGGATTTTGTTTTTTTTAAATTGTGTTGATATGGTTTTTAAATCTTAAACTACTTAAAATTCTATATGCAATTAAAATTTAAATAGTAAAAGCATCAAAGAGAGAATAACATTTTTTTGTCTTTTATTTTTTTACAAATAAACATGAATAACATGTTGTAATATGTAAAAGAGTAAAACTAAGTTCTCTTTCTCTCAAATTTGATTTCTTTTGTGTGTATTTAGAATTGAAATACTTATCATCACACACAGTTTCTTTATTTTGTGTTTATCGCGCTTTTTTGACACCGAGAATCGAGAGAGTGACAAGGTCTGCAATGCAGCACAAAGAGTCCTCGCGAGATAAAACGGGACACGTGTTTTCGCGAAGACACGCCCTTCGCTACCCTTATCTAAATACGCGGACATACGCTGCAACGAGATTTGCGCGGGGAGAGAGAGGGTAGAAAGGAGACTCGAGGGTGCCAGTGAGCGAGGAAATGGCGGAGGTCCTGATGCGATTGTTGGTGAGGAGAGAAGGATATAGGTATCGTCAGGGGAAGAGGGGGGAGACAAGCGGAGTTAAGAGCGTAACGCATGGCAGAAAAAAAAGGAAGTCCAAGAGGGAGAATCGGAAAAACGCAACAGGGCGGAAGCACGTAGTGCAGATAGTATTGTATCGTGGTGGAGTTGGCCCTTTGTTGGATCGCTATCCCATGTTTGGCAGGGTGCTACTGCTTCGCGCAGAAAATATCGAAACGTGAGAGAGAAAGAGAGAGAAAGTGAGAGAAAAATGTGATGAAAGGGGATGGGAGGAATCGTCGTTACTCTGAACTCTCTACGTGCAAGTTTCGAGCGATGTGCGCTGCTGGTGATCGCAAAAATTTACCGAAGTCCGCTGGTAGTAATCGCGTATTGTTAGATAATTTATAGCTCTTGGAGGTGGGAGAAGACCACTTCTCTGCAAAGTCGCATATTTCCTTTCTCTCTCTCTCTCTCTTTCTCTATAGCACTCGCACGAACACGTACATAAATTTCGAAGTCAATTACAACGGGTGAAATAAATGCAAATAATGTAGATACGATTTTGCATAATATAAATTACACGTGTAACAAAATCGCATATATAATAACTATTTATTAAACCGAATAACTAAATATTCGCGCGCGTTGTCACCCCACTGTCAAATCAAGAAATCTTTGCGACTGACATTAGCATGGCTTTCGCGTATGACAATGTATCGCGTTTACCTTTGTGCGCGCGCACGTTGATTTACATGCGCACACGCGTGATCGTGGTATATCGGTGTGTGTATGTGACACCGAGTGCACGCACTCTGTACAAGAGATAGATTGATAGATAGCTTAATGCACCACCCTGGGAATCCGGTCTTTCTCTCTATTCCACCTCTCGTCCTAAAAGCGACCGCGCATTGCCACGTATAAGTACACACCAATGAATGTAACGCCGGTCGCGGCGGTATTGCCGGTCAGATAACATTTTAATCAAAAATGGATGCGATAGGCGTCAACCCGAGTGAAAGCTCTTGCCGCGATTGCTCGCGATTTGAAAATGCATGTGCCTCGCGTGCGTTTAAACCGGAACGTACATCGTAAATAACGCACTTGGCGGTATTAAAATTTTTAAACGCAAAAGTTTAGATTCGATTGATGCAGAAAGAAGAGATAATATCGAATGTGCGATTTGTCGAGAAGAATTTAGAATACGATAGAGCCAAAAGTGCGACTTGAATAAAACATATTTCGTAGATTTGTCAACTTTCCCTTTTTTTTTAATCGGCTCTTTGACAGTTCTGACAATTTTCGAAAAACTCTCTCAACAGATTTGGCTTTATCCAAGAGTTTCGAAATATTTTTAAGCCAAATGACGAAATATCGAGCTCTGCGTGGTCTATGGAAAAGATACATGTATACTAAATCTACCTACGTGTAAGTGTGTGTGTGTGTGTGTATGTGTGGACGGTTTGATTAATTTTTCATTTATTTCATCGCCAAGAATGTCTTTGTTCCTTTCGACGCAATAGAACGCCAGCGTTTGTAATCCCTTTCAATTTCCACGATGCCGCGAAAGAGCTGTTATTCGAGATTGGTGTCCGTGATCGAAAGCCGGACATTTAATCCGTTCTCACGTATACATAAACGAATACACACGTGCACACTCACACATTTGTGTCGGTCCTAGAATTTTTTTTTTTTTTTTTTTTTTTTTTTGGTCGATTTTCGAACATTAATCCTCTCATGGACACAAGAATCTCGGTCGACGATGGTATATAAATTTCACAAGTCCGGCAAGTAAGGGACGCGCGGGCGAGATATAATGACGCGTGTGTTGTATCATCATTCCGACGCGACGTATCGTCTTGAAGAGCGAGTTGTGTCGAATGAAAGATTGGAAAAGGAGGAGAAGAATGAGGGTATTATCTAGGACAGAATGTGTGGGAAGGAGCAAGATCGCATATCCCAAGCACCTTTGTTATTTTGATACCTGGCGTGATGGAAGCAGATTAAGTCGGGGAAGGGGGAACATATCAGACCGAGAGTGTTTCACTGCGCCATCGGATGTAAAAAGTCTGGATGTTGCGCACCTTCTCCTCCATGTCTCTTCATCCTTCTCTCTCTCTCTCACGATCCCTTTTTCTCTCTCGTTCTCTGGTTGCGAATCTGGCTGTGGAAGGGCTGGGAGGAAAAAAGGGACGAGGGGGATGCCCGGGCACGCGCAGCTCAAAGGCGTTAACCGACCCAGCGTCGCGCGTAGGGGCGGCGCGGCACGGCGCCCACCAGGATATCGACGAAAGTCCTCGCCGTGGGGTCTTCTCCGCAAAACGAGACGTAATAACACCCCCACCTTACTTCTTCGTTTCCGTCCGGTTCTCTAGAAGGTCGGTATCTGCAATAACTGGCTCTCTTGGCTGTCTCTACTAGCCTCGCCAAATCTTCATCCGATACAGACGAGCAATTTTAACGACACGCGAGGCATGTCGCGTTGATTTCTTATAAAAAAACACAAGTAACATTTTATAAACATAAAGAAAATCGTTAATCATAAGGTTTGGAAATTGCAGTTTTTGTCGCCAAGTAATTCAGTTAACGAATTTATTTTTTACTTATTTAATAATTATAATTGATATATTTTATTCTTAAACGCATTTTCCTGCGAAGTTTTGTTTTTTTAAATAAAGTTCTTTGAATTGAAGTATATCGGCGGAATTATCTTTATAAATTCAATGAACTACTTATTGTACGTATATCAATATGTTTTCTACGAAATTAAATCTGTTAATTAGCTGATAAATAAAAACTTCGATTATATATGTAATATGTATATATTGTTATACATGTGCAAGAGATATATGTATACATATACATGTATAAATCCGTGCTTATCACAAGGTTGGTGGCACAGAGCACGGACAGACAGACAGGCGTAATTGTTTGCTTTGGTAAATGTCAATCCAACAGCAGCGTCCGATGAAGGCCGTGATTATGTTGCCGGTGTGTTTTCATGGTGAATTGATTTGAAGATTAATTTTAATTTAACATTCGAGTGCAAAATGTTTATTCTCGAACGCACAAAGGATCAATAATAGATTGTTATTGAATCGTAGAAATTCGGACGGTGTCTCATTTCTTATTACGTAGAGAAGATAGTTCATCATGAAGAATCAAATTAAACAGTTGCAAATATGTATAAAAAAAAAAGGGAAAATTCTGAAGATAAATTTTTTTAAGTTTTTCCAATCCTATAAGAAATGTTTTATAAGATTGTAAAATAATCTTATTAAAACTATGTAAATAAAACCTTGCGATATTTTTTTACTTTGTATTTACATTTTACATCGATTTTGAATCTTGAAAGGAATGCACCACATTTTTAGAAAAGATTCTGAAAAGAGAAGACAAAAAAGATAGACAGATACATAGATAGATAGATAGAGAGAAGAAATAAGGGATAAGAAAGAGAAAGAAAGAGGGAGAAATAGAGAAAGAGAGAGAGAGGCATCTCTCGAAAAACAATATCGTTACACGTCGTCGCGCGAATCCCGCGTCTCCTATTGGCTGAACACCCCGCGATGTTACCGACGATTCCCAGGCGAATCAATAGCGTTACAGAAACTCGCTCTCGCGTTGTAACGCCGAATATTACTCGCGCCACGAACGCTGTTGCACATCCCCTCGCCGACCTCTTCACCATTTGCCTGTATTGTATTATATATATATACACACACACACACACACACACACATATATATATATATATATATATTATATATGTACACACACACACACACACACACACATATATATATATAGTACATATGTATATATAGCTGTAAATTCGTAACTGTATTAGCGCACTGCACTCGAAACGGCCGATGCGCTCGATGGCGGCTTCATCGGATTTTGACGTTATTTCGAGAGAGAGTGAGAGAATGAGAGAGAGAAAGAGAGAGAGAGAGAGAGAGAGTGGGAGGGAGAACGGGCGAACACTTCGTCGATAACGTTTTCCAACGGCGAGTACACGGTAATGTCCGACGAATCGATATTCGGAGCACCCTCCGGGAAAAGGGGGTGGCGATCTGAAGGCGCCAGAGCGGCGAGGGGAGTGCTGCCGTGGTCAGGGTGTGAAGGGACGAGACGAAGGGAGGAAGGTTCGCTAGACGGCAAAAGTGTGTTCTAGACGGCGCGTCGTTGTTCGGAAACATGACAATCGCTATTCAATTAGGGTTTCAGTTTGGCTTCGAAAAAAAACGATTGAGCAGCTATAGGCGGTTCTGCACATCGAGTCTTTCCTTCAATTGCAAAAGTATTAACGCTCTCGTTTCAATCTAGCACGGTTGTGGTTTTTTAAGTGATACTATATTTGATACTTTGTGTACCAAGAGTATTTCGAATGTGTTTGTGTGTATATGTTATGGTCAAATTATTAATTAATTATATTTCTTTGGAAATTACATTTCTTAAAAGTTAGTGAATTGTTTTTGTATCTACGATAATTTATCAGTAATAATGTTGAAACACCATAAAGCGCGTTCTGTCGACTGTGTTGTACCCTCGGTCGAGCTTCTCATGTTCTTATGAGATACGGGGGGTTACACGACCGAACGTGTATTCAGCCGTTCATTAGTGAGCCAGTGACGTCATAGGTTATCACGTGGTACATAGTGGTATACAGTATTGCGCCTTAAGTAAAGACGTTTTATGTGTTATACATTATGATTTATTGGCAGAGTTTGCACGAAGGCTATATCGAATCTCGCGCGACTCTCTCGCTCTCGTAATAAATGTCGACGCAAAAGATTAGGAAAAAAAAAAAATCGTTGTGAAAGTGAGTCCCGCGGGATTATCCCCGAGCGTTGCCTTCGCTCGCGTTAAACGTCGGGATTTATAACTCCGTCGTCGCGTCAGTTCGCGCAACGATGACGACGAAGTCCCGAACCGTGGGGGTCCGTCGCGAGTCTGGACTTCTCGATAGTCGAGATTTATCGGGTCTACGGCTTGACGAATTCGATCCAGGAGCAATCCGACTCGCCGCGCTCGCTGCCCCCTGCAATTCCTCTCCTCCTCTCTTCCTTTTTAGACTTTTGTACGTTCTATCGCTTCCCTTGGGAAGAGAGAGGATTCTCACCGATACATCCTTAGTGAGATTTATTGAACGGATAACTCCTGCCATCGAGACTATATTGCGGAAGGAATATCTTCTTTCACCGAAAGCAATGAATTCGAGTTATTTATTTATTTTTTCTTCAGACAATTAATTAACCATTGAGTTTGTTATTATTTAATTATCTTATCGTTTTACGAAGAAAACGGCGATTGCTTTATTTATCAAAATATCAGTTTTATTTGCGAGCTATATAAGAGAGAAAAGAGAGAGAATTTTATTTTCGTAAAAACATTTTCTATCTGAAAAATGTAATTATACAAATATCTCGGTTGTTCTCTATTATCTGCGATCTGGCACTCGCGTAGCGATAACGTTTCACATTGCGCGTTGCGAAGACAATCTTTCGCACTATTTCGGTGCTCTTCTTCCGGTCAAGTCCAAATTTAATTCTCCCGTAATGGTAACCCTCCGAAAAATTATCCGCTACATTTTTGCAATTGTCTAAGTGGAGCAGTGGCAGACACGAAGCGGCGACGTTTAACACCGTTTTATTGTATCTTAACTGCCGGCGGCGCAATCTACGAAACACGAAAGTGTTTCGCGTTGCGCAATTGCCCGACGCTTCTTTTTGGTCGCGTAAAACATTCATTCGTCCACTTTGCCCAACAGTTTTACACAGGACACGGCGAGAGAGCATAGATGTGTTTCCAGAACTCGTGATGGAACTCGTCGTCTGCACGACGGCAATTAGACCCGAAACATTTCCAGCGTCAATTAGGCGCTAATGTTTGTAATAACGACTGACGTAGGTGCAGTTTTAATCGCAATGTCGCATGCGACGTCGCACGCCTCGAAACTACGTGGGTGCATTCCTGTTTTTGCGTGACATTTATCGTCTTCGGTATTGAAATGATGTTTCGAAAAACGTTTATACTTTCGAAATTAACGTACCGTATGTGTATATCGAGTTAATTTTGAAAAAAAAAAGACACGCGCGTTCAAAAAGAGTAAACCATGTTTTTTAAAGAGTTAAAATTTAATTTGAATTTCATGTGTACGTAGTTATCTCGAATTTTTTCACATTTTGAATCTATTTTTCTCGAGATAAAAAGAAAAAGAGTAAAAAAATAATAAAGTTAGAATAGAGACAGTAAAGAAAGAGGATTGAATAAGGAGAAAACCACATACTATCTCCTCCCCTTTTTTTTACAGGTTGGAAAAAGACTTATTTTGAGCTACATTTCGCGTAAGAATTCCATGGACGAAGAAACAATTTTTAATAAGCGTCTCGTACTTTGGAGAAGAATTCTCCGTGCTCGGTCTCTCGTAGAGATTGAAATTCTCGTTCCGAAATGGTTTAACATTTCGCGGTTGTTGCTCGCGAGTAGCCGCAAGCTATGCGAGATACGGAGCGCTTTCATAGAAAACTTTCGAATCGGGCATTAATCCAATTCGTTGCGGGAAAGTTTCGAATCGAGAATTAATAAGAGTATGTGGGGTATGTATGCATGCCGCGAGTTTATACGAGCCGAGAAGTCGAAGAGTTTCAGTGTCTTTTTCGTCTTGCACGTTATGTACAAAACTTCGCGTATTGCGAAATCGAACAGTCCCGATTATAGTTTTTTTTATATCTATCAAAGATAAACTCAACAGAGAAATGTTATTATTATCTCTGTGTGTATCTCTCTTGAACAAATAACAAACATATTACAGAATTATTTGAATAAGTACGTACTTAACCCTTTTTTGTATGCGACGAGATTGTTTGAATAACAAGCACGCGTTTGAAAGTTGTCCGAATCGGAGTCTTCCTCATATACAGCAGTTTTACATCGCTGTTCGAGCGAGCGAACGAGCGAGCGAGCGACTGCCGAATATCTCTAATGTAGTATTTTTATGGCGCGTCTTGTTAGTAAATTACCCGCTCGGCCTTTTTCTTTCTCGACCGAGTCAACCTACCGCGGCGCTAATCGCGATAATTTGTAACTGTTCGTGGCGCGATCTTCTCTTCTCTGCAACGCAGAACCTTCTCGTTTACCGGCATCTCTCCGCGAGATTGATACTTATTTCTCTTCGTTGACTGACGCGCGGCGCGCACTCGGTAACGCTCAGCCATCAACGGCTACCTACCGCGCCGTTTATTCGTGTCCGTATATACATGTATATGCATATACACTTGATCGTCGTCGTTGTCATGGTATCCCTCTCGTGCCTATTCCCATTGCGTATTCGTCCTTTGATGCGCGTTCTACGGGACGATTTCTGGCCAATGCTCCCTCGACGCTAGGATACACTAGGGGCACTCGGTGAACTTTTCCTGGAACTAACGAGCGATTCTGATGGCGGCCGAGAGAGGAGAGACGAGAAGGAGGCTGGAGGTGAGGCTGGTTAAAGAGAAGGAGCAACACGAGCAACGACAGCAGTAACGGCAACATCACGATGCAAAGAATCGTGTGCGAGGGAAAGGGCAATGGCGAAGAGCAGAGGGCAGGCATGTTACGAGAGAAAGAAAGATCCGGGTGGTAAAAGGAGGAGAAAGAGAGAAGAAGAGAGAGAGAGAGAGAGACCTATCTCGGAAGAACGAAGCGCGGAGACCGGAGACTGGCTCAGAAGCGAGCCAACGTCGACAAGATAGGAGGCGGCAGCCTGCAATTACTAGCTGGAATGTCTGGGAACGCGTGGGACTCGATCCTAAAGGCCCGGCCACGACAAAGTTCCCCTTCTAACCCCCGACTTCTCTCTTCTGTTCCATCCCTTCCCTCTCGTCAACGACCACTCTGTGAGGCCCCTACCTTGTACAGAGTGACCCCGAGGAAACGTCGGGACTACCTGCCGATCGCGCGGCGATCTTCCTCGCGATCACATCGCGTACTTAACCCACGGACGTTGAGACGTGCGTCATATACCAGGAGAGAGAGAGATACGCGAAATGAATAGCGAAACGCGAGGCGATCGTATAACAGGAGAAACAATTTTTTTTTCTCATTGTGAGAAAAATCAAGTTTTTAATTAAATTTTCTGTTTTGCTACTCCGAGATCCTCCGTTTCTTCTCTCCGCTCGCGATGTGGATACGAATCGAAATTCAATCGGAGAATTATGTAAATTTAATTTTAATCGACAAATTAAATTAATGCCGCCGATTTGGAATCGGGGGGAAAGAAAGAAGCCTGGCTTATTCGATCACTCGCTTCCACGGGCCAAAGTGTATAATCTCGTTACTTCGTTTTTTGCGATGCTCCAACGTCATGATGTCGCGTGTAGCTCCGGTTTTTAATGAATATAATTAATCTACTCATATGCCACAGCTTTCTCTCGATCATTAGCTATTGTGCCTAGCGCAATTTCCTGTTGCAATTTAGAGAAAATTAAGATTAAGATGTTTAAGTGAAAATTGGCTTTATCTTCACGGTTTCTGCGTTCTCGTTCTTTCTTAAGTAAAATCTCATTTAAGTAGAAAACTCTTACTACCGGTGTTCTCTATCTCTCTCTCTCATGTTGAAACTACAAAGACGACCTTGTCCGAATGTAGATTCCGGTCAGGATCGAATTTCGCTGTTCATCAACACCGACGTGTCGGAGTTCTGATATCGCGAGACAGACTCGACTCCTTGTCAGAGTGGAGAAATTTGGAGAATCCCTTTGTCGCGGCGCCATACGTTAGCGCGCCGAGTGGCTAGGAGATTACCAACGGGTTCTCGAGTGACCATGAGAAATTGCTTGCTCAGGATGTCGGATAATCACGAACACTCTGTACGTGAACTGGCTGGATTATGCGAGGCTGTGCATATAAGTTCCTCTCCCTCGCTCCTCATTTCCCCTCTCTCATCCATCACACACACGCTCTCTTTCTCTCTCTCTATGTTCCCGCTTATTATACTTTAGCGAAGTATCTATTTGTTAGACTGCCAGACGAGGATAAGATGAAGCTTTGTGTTGATATTGCAAATATCACACACATTAATAATTACTTTGAGATTTTTTCAATTTTTCGAGTTACATTTAATTTTTTTGAGTTACATTCACAAACTAGAATATTTGTCATTCTTTTCTTTTTCTTCTTCTTCTTCTCTCTCTCTCTCTCTCTCTGTATTTTGTTTTCTTGCCGAACAACAGTTCTTCCTTGTGCTACATCTCTCGTCTCACAAATCTTGTCTTGTCTCAGCTGTTACACCTCCGAAATACTCGCGCGTAATCAATGAGAGAAACAAGACAATATAGACAGAGAGTAGTACTGATGTGTACATAGGCGTCGCAACCGCTTCTGCATATGTATACACATCTGCGTACACGTATCATCCGGGTTTCCAACTATTTGCGGATATACAGGGTGTTTCCAAAATGCCGCGTCACGTAAGCAGCAAGAAGACTAAGATTTTTGCGCGCTGCGATTCTTGACCGCGTTCATGACGGTTTGAAAAGCAAACTCGTCCTTCTCAAGAGAGATCTGATAAATTCAGAACGCGACGTTCTGCGGATGACGATGAGCTTTCGCAAATAACCGTCAACAATAAATTCTCGATCTCCCGAAAGAAAGTTGGATACGTGTCTTTAAGAAGATCCGTTTCACACGTGCTACAGATGCTGATTTACACGCGTGACGTGATTAATGTCTGATATTTGTCTTTTTTTTTTCTTAGTCAAACATTGTTTAATTTTAATTAAGTTGCAAATTTAGATTTTCCCGAGCTAAAGTTTACTTCGAATTAGTAGGGAAATGAAGTTCTACTACTCATCTGCATTTTTGAAGCTTAATTCGTCAAGGCTCTTTAATCTCCAATGTAAAACAGCGCGCTGATTAAGCCTCTAATTAAATTCACCGAGGAAAAATCGATTATGAGTTACATGGCGAAATTGTATTACTTTTATCTCTATTTCACGCGGGAGAAGGGGTGGTTGATTTTACATAGACGCAAAGTATAGACTAACACACTTATATACTTCGAGCGAAGCTAAAATCGAATCGTTTGTAAAAGATTCGATTAAAGATTACGCGAGCTCTCTCTGCCATGAATCAAATTACTTATGTGTTTTTTTCTCGCCGCGTTTGGATGAACACAAACGAATCGAATTTTGCTCACAGCTGACGGACTCGCGTAACGCACATTTACAAGACACAAATTCCACGCCGTTATTTATACCGTACGATCTTTTACAAGCTATTACGCAAAAGATTCTTCGAGAGGACACGCATTCATATTGAGGCGATTGCCGACGTGTAAATGCACGTCGAACAGTTGGCGTAAGAGAACCAGTCACGTGTACAAAAAAATACATTATGTAGTCAATTGACGACATTAATTCCACGCATTCTTCGGACAGTGTCCTCGCAGGTAAATTTGCATAACGCACGCTTAATCTTTTCCGGTGTGAAGTGTGGCGTCGCACTTTCAAAAAAGTTACAACTTTCTGGAAAAATGCGCGCGAGAAAGATGGCGATACTTGTAATGTAGTTTCTTATCTTTTTTTTTTGTGTCCGGCGCACAAAAGTTGCTCTCACCTCAAGTGCGCGATGACGACAGCGGGTTATACCGCACGCAACTGGCGTGTTTCATTTGTCTTAAGTTACAGCGTGACGTAATCGCGAGACTTCTTGTAGTAGACGCGCCGCGCTGTTGCGAAACGCTGCGAGACATGCGAACTGTCCGCGATGCTGCATGGGGTTTATATATATAGGTATATAAAAAGAATATAGCATAAACCCATCAAATAGTACATTAAGGAGAGAGAAAGATAAAAGGTATAAAACGCGAGTTACATCAAAATTACCAGTGTACAGGATGTTTCGTTAACGTCTACATCAAACTTCCGATATTGCATCGCTTCAGCAATATGGAACCTATTTTTTTTTCGATCTTTTTTTTTTCGATACATCCGTTGCGAGAGTAGAATAGGATTAGAGTATAATTTCAGACGGTGTACAGAGTGCGTTATTATGAACTACTTTGTATTAACCTGCGCGCAATCTTCGTAAAACGCGATTGCTCCGATTAACATTCCCCGATCCAGCTGTCGGATAATGATATATCCTTCGAAGTCTGAACGTACTGTCACGAAAATGAAGTAATTTCAGACGGCGATCGATCCGGCACGATATTATCCGTTGCGCGGTGCTGTTATCCGACCGAGTGTCTGTTAAAACGTCTCTTACCCGCGTCTATAAATTGCGCAGATAAACTTATTGTATAAGCTGCGGATAATATGCATGCGAACGTCCGCGAAAACTCGAGTCGACGACAAAAATCGGGACGGAGGGGATTAAGTTCCGAGACAGGTTTCCCTTTCGGGCTGCTTAATCGTCGCGACGTTCGACTTAACTCGGATTACTTGCGCGAATGTTTCGCTAAATTGCATAATATCCTTGTCTCACTCAACGACGAATGCCGTTTTGTCGCGATTGTTACGGATTGTGGAAAAATATTCATGAATATCTTCTCTCTTTCATTTTTTAACGAAGTGAACAAATATAAAAATTACTGTAACTGTATGAATTGAGTTTGAATACAAGCTCTGTAATATCTTGAAAAATTCCTGAAAATCTGATAGAAAAATGCACACGATACAAGAAAATTCCTGCATAATTCTTTAACTCTCATTTTTCTTTTTCTCTTTTTCTATTTCTTGTGACGAGGTAAATCTACATATAACCTACCACCTTGGTTTGAATAAATTTCTCTTTAGTAATGTTTACGTAGAGTAGACAACGATAAATCGTTCTTCGATACGAACGCATGAATGTGTCGTAACATTCACAAAATATAGGAAGAACAAATATAAGATATCTGAAAAAGTATTCTTATTTATCGCTTAAATTTATCAAAATGTCACATTAAATATAAGTAAATATGTACGTGGCACATAAAAATGTTTCACGTTAAAAAATATACCTACTACAATTAACTTGCAAATAATACTTTCTACTACAAAGAAACATTAAAATCCTTTCAGTAGAAGCGAATGTGTTAAAAACGAGAAAAAAACGCAGCAAAAAATAAACGCCACCGAAATACTCTTAAACGCGAGAAAATGTAATTACAAAATTGCAGTTGAGAAGCTTTCGCAATCTGTGAGTGGAGAATGCTTTCTTTCTGCACCCGCTATTCTATTATAGAATTCCACACAATTCTATTTTAATTTCGTGAAGAAATCCGTTATGCGGATTTTTGCAAAATCGATTGCGATATGTCACAATTCGTTCCGTTTCCCCGTAAGAGAAGATAGCAGACAAACCAGAATTTCCGTTCGCGCGAGAGGTTCAATTTCGTCCCCAAGAATGATGGCGAGCGCGGAGAGAAGAGCAAAGGGCGGCACCAGAAATGAGGGGGCGAGAGGTGGAAACGCGCGCCGCGGAAGACGAGGAGAAGGGGGGAGAGACTAGAAAGCGAACTTGCTCGAAAGGGAATATCGTGCCAGGGTTGGATGCTAATTAGCATTTTCCAATTAAGGAGCCGAAGGCGTCGGGATCTCTCGCGCCCTCCGCCGGGAGATAGAGAGAATCGTTTCGAGCGAATTATCTTTCACGCCGACACCGAGAAATCACGTTATCGTTTTCGTAATTCGCGTCCCAACTCTCTCGCGACTGTTGACTCGCTCGGTGTACACGAGATTCGTACGCAGATTGTCACAAAGATGTGTGTGTGCGTATAATTCTTGTTTACCTGCCAATTTATTTATCTGTAAGAAAGATCATCTTCTGTTTTCACGCGAGGCTTATAAACGATTGAGTGTTTTCTTCTTTTATTAATTTTTATTATCTACGGTAGCGTCTCCCTCTGATGTTTAACGTTGATCCGGACGCGATTCTATATACTGCTTATTTAAATTGCAATGAGGGAAAAACTTTGGCCGAGTCTTCTTTAGTCGGATCTACTCGATCTTTTAATCTTTGATTTTGCGCCGCAGTTTTCCTCGCTCCACTTAATTCTAACACGCGATAAACCGCCCCCAAGTCTTCCTTTTAATCCGTCTCGATCTTCTTCGGTTTCCTTAATTTCTTTCTTTCAATTGACGTCGCACAAACCGAAGTCGACGGATCATACTCTATTTCCGTATATTCAATTTTACTATTCATCAATTAAAAGTTAAAGCGGACTTCGTAAAAGGAAATTCGCGTGAAAAGCCTTTCCGTTCTCGTTTTCGCAGGAAACGACTCGGTGGTAAGGAAATTAATATCTATATATATATATATACACGTTTTTAAGAACGTTCGGAACGAGCGCAGCATTAAAAAGATAATAGAAGACTGATAAAATTGGAACATACGACAAGTAAAAGACAAGTTCTAAAGAATCTATCCTGAAAATGTTGGGCGGTAGTTGCGAGACATCCTGTAGAAAATAAATAGTTGCAATTTACAAATGTGTCTTCCGATTCACCCGAAGCAACAAAATACCCATCCGCATGAATAAAACAAATGAGGGATAATGAAAAAGAAAATGAGGAAAAAAACGGCTCTCGAAGGCAAAAAAAGAACGAGAAAGAGCGGAAACGTGAGAGGAGGCGGCAATCTCTGGTGAGTCGACGCGATGTCCCGCGACGGCCTCCTGAAGACTGCGGGTTCCGTGCGGGAGCAGACAGAGCCAATTACAATTTTCCAATTAAAACGTCCGTCGAAAAGACACCACCCTTAACGTCGACGAGAAAAAGCCTTTCTCCATAAGAGGGATCGAAGTTTGGCCGTTAAAAAAAGTATTCCGTTGATGTCGACGATTCGGTACCAGACGCGCGAGCCGGGGCTTCGAAACTTTGCGTTCAAATTTTCCGATAAATGCCGGCTGTCATCCGGGCCATTCTTGCAAAGAAGGTAAATTACGTCATCTCTGCTCTGTGATTTCCCGTTCTGTTCGTTGCGTTGTTTTGAAAACGTATTTTCCAAACACAACACACAATCTTTTCTATTTCGCCGCGAATATAGCAGTTGTGTGAAACACAACACAGCAGCGATCGTCGTCCCCGACAGCGTGTCCCGAACGTTTTGGAAGTGATTTCGGCGACTCGGTTAGCGTCGCGAGTCTAAACGATCATACGGCCCGGTTAATTGCGATTTCCCAATTAAAATACCAAACAGGCACCATAACGCGTCGCAAATGGACGGCTTCAATCGGATTTCCATTATCGTCCCAACGCAGCGATAATTTGCGGCTAAACTCGTCTCTCTCGCCTTCGACCGACCATCATTGTTGCTGATTGTTACCGAGGTACGAACATCGAGCACGTGCGTGTGTGAGTGACCCGTCGCTAAATTCACTTGCTGTCCTCTTGGTTATTGTATAGTTTAGCTTATACCTTCGCCGCTTATATATGCTTATGTGTTTAATTTCAATATTGTTGGTGTGCATTAATTATCTCTATTCTCAAAATATATGATCCACGTATGTACGTTTTTCTTCAGCGCGTTTAATTGATAGTAATGAGTGTCGCGACGCGTAAATCCGATTATCAAACACCGTAAAACAAAACAGTCGGGAATCTTAAACCGTCTCGCTAAGGTATTCCCGGTGTCGATCCCCGGTATATATATATACTCGACCCGTGTAATCGACTTTGTATCGAGGGCTTCCGCCGGGCATCGGCATCACCAAGTGCGATGCGCGATCGTTTGACTACGAGCGCGGCGGGGGGTCTATCGATTACGTCTGAATCCGTGCGGCGCGGCAACCGAGGTGCGCATCATCGAAATTGCAAAGCGCTCTCTCTCTCTCTCTCTCTCTCTCTCCGATCTATCGACAATAAACGTGAGAAGGAGAGGAGGGCAGCTAGTGGCGCGCGGTCGTTCTGGCTGTACAGCAGCGGAATCATCCTCTCTTGGCCTATCACGAGAGAGAATCGAGTTACACACCGAGGCCGACTGTTGCACTTATGCCAGCGGCAAGGTAGCAATCAAAATATTGCGCAAACGGTATCACGCTGTATGCCGTGCCGCGGCGGCGTTTGTTCTGGCGCGCGGCATACATACATATACATACATACACACACATACACACACACACACACAACGCGATTGTTGGGCTAGTTAGGCTACGGGCGAACATCCGACAGTTAACGAGACTACTCCCGAGACAATACCCGTTCTCTCTTTCTCTTTGGACCTCGCTCGGAGAACGTTTTCGCCAAAGCATCGGCCATGGTTCGTTCACATTTAACGGCGCATGTGTTTGTCCGCACGTCAACGCTAATTACATTAACGATTATTACGATATCGGTTCGCCGCAACAACACGCAGCTCTCATCTAACTGAGGCGTCAGTGGTGGTTTGGAAATCTCGTAATTGACAGAGAATACTTGTTTCTGGCAACATGATTGTACCTTCTTTGGAAGAGACACAAAAGGAGAAAGCTTTCTCTCTCTCGATGTGTACAGACTCTTGTTACTTCTTGCATGGACGTACACACCTACCGTGCCAACTAGGCTCGAGCGCAACGTGGTCGTGTAATAAACGAGCGTCCGATGATTTTACGAGTCGTGTATCCAACTCGTTGCGCAACAACTCGCCGTCGCGCGCAACATGACAAAGTCGTTGTTGTTTTCTTACCAGCATTTTCTCGCGCTTCTTCCGACTAATATTGGAATAATTGGAAGCGCGTCTCACGATGCGCGGCAAATAACGGCTTGTAATGATCACGAAATGGCAAAATGGTTCCGCGCACGCGAGGGTCATCGTCGTCGTCGTCGTCGTCGTCGTTGGAAAGAGCTATCAAAATTACATCAATATATGAACGTGCGGTCATCGAAGCGTTAGTTAAGCATAGAAAGTCGGTGAAATTAGACTAGCCGAGGAACATCGATCGGCCAGATCATTAGCCATCGGCTAAGCCGCATACGGAGCCTTGGCATTATGCAAAAATTCCAATCAACTGGTTTTCTCAACTAGTTTCAATGTACTAACTTGAGTCTCTTTATCCAAATTAATTAAACTGTCTTAGCTCGCTAATTATGATAAGTGGATAAACCACGCTATCAGGACTAAACTGGATCCTAAATTGCCATTTCGCTAGGATTTTGTCTGCTAGTATACTAATCTACTAGCGCCGAGCTTCTAGTTAACTAATTATTTTAACTAATCAGAGTCGAGTGAACTAGCTAATCTAGAACAGTAACTCATTTACCTGGCTACTTTCGCTCGCTCAGCTAAGTGAATTAACCGATTAAACGAGTTAATGAACAACGCACCGAGCTTGCGGGAAAACGTAGCGAAATGAGTAAATGTCGAGCTCAAGCGTTTTAATTATCGTTATTCTCTTCTCCGGTCAATTTTTTTTATTATCAACGACCCGTCGGACAAGACTCTTGTAAAGCCCTTGTCGCCTATAATGTTCATTCGTCACGAGACAAGATACACAACTGACTTATATCCGGTCAAGAGTCGTGCGGCGGGGATGTCTCGCGATTTTACAGAGGCATTACAATCTTACGAGGCGTAATTTCGGCGACTCCGGCGTAATTTCCTCGGGCATTTACGAGCTCTCCGGCTGCTCCGACCCCCAAGGACTCGTTGCTCCGCGCCTATCTCTCTATCTTCTTCTCTTTTCCGTTCACCTAGGATGCCCTTTCGAAACGCAGCCCTCCCGGGTTCCGATATCCCCATAAGCGATGGCACTCGCAGTCGTCCGACATTTACGATCCTAAGTGGGCGATGGTCATGCCAAAGTAAGTAAAGTATACGTACGACATCCACGTCGTCCTTCACCCGCGTACGCGTTCTTCGTTCCTTTCTCTCTTTCTTTCTCTCCTCTCCCTCCCGCGCTTTTCCATCGTGCGCCTCGCACGAATGCAATATTTTTTGCCTATAAAACTCGCCTACCCCCAAGATGCGCGCGTTCGCGTCGTTTTTCACGAATATACCGCGATATATTCCACGCGCGATTCTTCGGCGGAAACTTACGCGCTCGCAATTCACGACGCACAACTACGTGAGATATTACGGCCCCGAATCGGTTGCCTCCATCTTTCCGTTCCGTCCTCCCTCTCTCTCCGTGATCGATCTCTATTACAAGACCTTTTTAAATTTTTGAGCGACTTGCAGTCTCTCCGGATACGGTCACGTAACTGCGTGTAAAATATCTTTGTAAACTCGGCGCTCATTTTTCAACAAATCAGGCTTTTGCGACAAAAACAATATTAGCATTGCGCGAGCACGAATATGTAAATAAAAGAATATACAATTTTTAACAACGATATGTCGTAACCAAAGTTTTGCTCGATTTGTTATTCCCCGCTTTACCTTTAATTTATATTCTCGCGATAATTGTAGGTTTCAAAAGATATCTCGTTTTCAGTGTGTGTGTGTGTGTGTGTGACTGACGAAAACGAAGAAAAAAAAACAAGAAAAAAGAAAGCTAATTCACCCTTTCACGCGACCCGCGGTTATACTTTTAGAGACGCAATCAGTCGACGATTTGACCAACCACCTACCCCGATCGATCTTTCACGAGTATGCGTGTCCCGACAGTTTCTTTACGTTGTCGACCAACGTTTTTCGCGCGAGATTATTTTCTTTTCGTGCTTCTCCCTCTTAATCCACACAACTTGGATAAAGGGAGTTTATTCCATCAGCGGTTTTTATTCTATTTTTTCCCGCAGAGTTTCTTTTTTTTTTCGTATAATATATATCGATTATTTGTCTCACATCCAATGTAAATCATCCTCACTTATTAGTGACTGTTTTTCTATTGGTTTTCCAACTATAAAACATTTGCTACTTAATTTTTTTCTCTTCGCGATCTGCACGTTAAGCGCGGAAAAGTTAAGGCTGATTGTTCCCAACCCGAATGTCGTATTTTATTGTGTTCGTCCCGCAGCTTATACACGTATAAAATGCCTTTTCTGCCTGTGTTCTAGCTACGGCTCTTTACAACGAACACCGCTGCAGGCGCCGCAGTCAGCGGCTAATCTGTGGATTAACGCGCGACACTATAGAAATTTATAGCGCGGAAAGACAGGAGAGATGGTAATCGCGCGCGGACTGAAACGCGGTAAAGCGCGCGAAATTCTCGCGCCAGGGAGAGACAGCGTACATTTCGCGGCGTGTCGCGCGTATGTCACGGCGAATTTACGCGTTTCGCCTTTGACGACACGATCGCACACGGGATGAATCATCTAAGACGAGAAAGAATCGCGTGGAAACGATTTAAGAGAGAGAGCAACAAACTCGCGAGAGCGTGTCTCGAAGTTTTTGAGCCGCGTGTATACGGTGGCGCGTAAAATTAAGATTGTATGTTGATTTTATATACACACAGAGAATAAAGTTTTAATATTGCTTTTATTAATACACTTTTAACAAATATCTAGAAAGAGGTCGTGCAGGTTTCGCTTTCGTTACGTTTATATTTCGAGGAAAACTCATTCGAACGATTTTATCGGAGATAATTGTCGCACATAAACCGCATAAATCCATTCTTATCGCAACGCGATTTCGATTCATCGTTGGAATTATTTCGATTCTCCGTTGAATGAGAGAATCGACTTTGCGCGCGCGCACGCGAGCTTCGTTTCCGGGGCAAATATCGCTTTTTGCCTCGCCCGGCTTATTTACGGCAACGGGACGCGGGCTATCTCTCGGATTGCCGTCGGTATTTTTCGTAATTCCCGCGCGGCACTGCGCTCGTAAATCGAATTTCGACTGGCACGCGAGATATATGCGGTAAACAGAGTCGAAAGCGTGCGCATACGTCCGTTGCCTCGATTCGACGAATATTAAAGGCCTTCAAAATTTCGAAATTGAACGTATCGCCCACGGTTGAATGCCGATGATAACGAGATAGGCTTGATAAGTACGTACAGCTTCATCGAGCTGCTCAATCACATTTGCCCTTTGTGATTTGCCATTTGGTATCCCTTTCGTGATTTTATTTGTGGAATCTCCTAAATAAGTGTGCAACCAGAATCTCGTGACTAGGCAAGATTGAGAGAACAATCCCTGAAAGACGACAAAATTCATTTATTTCCATGAGAATAAACAAAAATACATAAGATTTACGAAGGAAGAAAATTCTCACGTTGATTCTTCTTTCTCAGCGGTCGAAACGACTCAAGCGGTCAAAATAAAGAACGATCATATCTTGGCGCGCGTGTCACATTTGACCCTTTTTTCCTCGAGTTTTCTCGAGTTCGCTCAATATATTTTGTGACGGTTTAATAGTTATCTTGATCGTTGAAAGCGCGACGTGGAGGCTAACCAGCAACATCGTCCTCCAGTATGTCGGAGAGCACGTAGAACGTGGTTGAAAGGTTAAGTGTAATTTCGAGCGGGTACGGCGCGAGGTGACGACGACGAGATACAGCGTGGGCTCCGTTGGACGAGAAGACCTCGCTATAACGGGGGAGGGTCGACGTCCTCTCGGACCTTTCGAAACTGCTCGTAGAAGCCGCGCGCGCTCAGTCTCGTTAATCCTCGTTGGTGTCCGTCCGCGCGAACTTCTCGCGCAATTGCGTCTCGCCTTTTCGTAGAGCAAAAAACCAAAAAACTCTCCTGCATACACACCGTGTCTCAGAAAGTTTGTAATCGTCGCTGCTATACTTGCACGTCTCGCTGTCGTTAGATTTGAAGAATTTCTATTGGACAAGTTTCTCCACAGTGTAAATTGCATTTTCGCGCGCGCGTGAAACACGTGTCTTGAGACTTCGGGAAGTTACCTTATTTTTAATAAAAATGTAGAAACGCGTCATTTCGAATTTGATATTTTTTTTCCGAGGCACCCGGTATGCAGAGCGATTACAACTCTGCCGGGCTATTTTGTTAGAAGATCGCGCGTCGCGTTTTTGCGAGAGCGCGAGTATTGCAGTCGGCACCGCTTCGCGGTCTAATCAGCAAATGTGCGGAACACACATGATGTTAAGCGATTATCTCTTCGCACTGCTCAGGACGAGCGGAAGGATAGACGTAGCCACCAACGTGGCCGGCATTCAACGTTTAGGTTGTTGCGGTTCTGTTAGAATTCATTCGGGTACAACTCCGTCTGTCGCGCCGGTTCGATGATTAAACGTTCAGAGTTTTCCGGCGGTTTCAGCTGAAATATCCGGTAATGGTCGTGCGCGCTCGCATTCGCAGGGACGACCATTACCGTAATTATCGCTCGCTTTTAATTTTCCCGCGCGGTGCATTTGCCGCTTTGCCGCAGAAGTTAAGTGAGCGCTTAATTAGGCGCGAACTAATCGCAAGGCGCATGAATTCACGAATAGACGACGACGCTCGAGTTTTTCTTTACGTACATTTTTCTTTACGTACATTTTTGACATCGTTTTGCTTATATGTGCAATTTTCTGAATTTCCTTTTTTTTTTTTTTTATTGCGCGCAGAAAGAGAGATGGTAATCTCTCGCGCTCGCAGTGAAACGCGCGCGAAATTATCGCGCCAGGAAACGGCACATACATTTCCCGACTTTTTATATTTCTAAGTACGCACACACATAGAGGTACAGACTGAACAAATTATAACCAAGTATACGACGACATTGCATGACTTGAAGAAAAACGCTATTGAACGTAAATATCGTGTGTATGTGTGTGTGTGTGTGTGCACACAATATATTTATCTCTTACACGTACGAGATTCTCTAATATTTATTTTTATGTGAAACCATAAAAGTGATAAAATATACTATAAATACAATTTTTTCTAATTTTTTTTATCGTAAGCTTTCTGTACAGGACGCTGCACGCATTGTCAATCATACTCTTCACCGTTTGTATTGTACCGGATTTCGTAACAGCGCGTGCGGAATATGTTTTATTATAATTCCAGTCTGGCGCACAAGTCACACGCGGAGGGAATTTTTAAACTCAACACACATTTTCGCGCGCGCGTCACGCTTAAACGCGAACGACGACGGCGAACGTAATTTGGACCGCAACTCGGGCATTTCGTTGGAAATTGGTTTTATCGAATATTGGCTCTTCTCTCACGAAAAAATATTACATTCCGTTACGTTTGGGAGATAGCGACGTTTTTCATGCCCCGAAAGTTTGCGATGACGTTCCGAGCGCGCGGGTACATTGGCGTTCTGCATAACATTGCTGTTTGTCCGCTCTGTCCGTTTCGTCGATGTCTGCCGCGCTTTTGTTTGACGTTGAACGTACAAACGCGCAAGCATGTAGCCATATGATAGTCAGGAAAAAAACAACCGTGTTGTGTCGAGAAAACGGGACATTCGCGCTTGCACAAAGAGCCCCGCATATCCTAGAGATTAAACATCCCCGTCGCTCGTGCAATTTGTTTTCCGTTGGCGTGGCGTGTAGGTACGTGCAGTTGACTAAAATATCCACTAACATTTAACATCATCGATATTTTGTCGACACACGCGCGTCACTCGTATTACTCAACTTCTGTTATCTAATCGCGCGGTGAATATTCAATTGTATTCTCTAGAGAGAAAAGGTATTATTACATTACGTATTTAACGCAGGATGACAAAGTATCGGGAAATCATCAGGTTTTCAGGTCGTTCTTTTTTTTTTAGTTTTTTATTTTTTATTTTTTTTTTAATTTAAATACAATTGGGGGTAAAATAGAAGGATGAGAGATACGATCTTGTGAATATGACAAAAAACATTGTCACGTCTCGACCAGCACAGGGGTGACTTTTAACCCGGGTTCACTTCGCCGTGCTATACGCGGCGCTTTAAGGTCCTGTCCCACAGTATAGGATCACTTCGGGATTTTATTATGATTGTCACGTGCGCCGCGGGGCTTTTGTCGGCCTTCGTCGTTACGACGACGAGCAGCCGCGATTTTTCCGGCTTACGTTGGTACGCGCTATGAACTTGAGAACCTTAAGAAGCTTGGGGCACCTTGATTTATTCGATTTTATTTCAACGCTTTTGCGTTATAATACACATTCAGTACGTAACGTTAAATTATAGTACATTCTCTATAGCCTGTACATTTAGCTTTTTTACATATTTTTAGAATGTATGTACTTAATATTTGCGTATTTATGTTTTTCATAAATAATCGGACAATGTGAGAAAGGAGTTTCTTTCAATCCGAAATCTGTCGCGGGAAAAATATTTTTTGTTTTCAACAAAGTCTCGCGGAAAAAAAAAAAAAAAAACAAATAGCGAGACGGCCGGTCCGGAAGCCTCGGGAAAACCAATCGCGCGCCACGCGTCTGTAAACCTCTGTATGCCAATTTCACGGAACTGCCACTCCGAAGAATGGTATGGTCGTAGAGAAATTGCGGGAGAGTCTCCCTTCTTTCGTCGAAAGTCGTACGATTTCCGGCCGACCGTGACTTCGTTCGCCGCACAGGAATATTCGCCGTATAGACGTTCTTTTTCACATAACAAATTTCGATCTTTTTTTCTCTCTCTTTTTTTTTGTTGTCGATCGAGCGCGCGTGACGAGAAGAAAAATGGAAATGTTTAATTCTTATCACAACGATGATATCGCGGCACATTAATGCTCCGGCACGTAATAAAAACTTGACATACTCTTCTTGTTACCACCAGTGAATACATTTGCGCGCGTCTACAGTTTGTTACATTGTTATCGTGTTGTGGCAGTTCGGATGGGAGGTCTTCGGACGATATTGAATGCGCGGCAACGATGATCGAACGCACAAGGAAGCAGCGAAGCGAGATTCAATGTTGCCACACACCGCACAACACCGTGACGATATCGGTGAATAATTCAGAACAATCGGAGACGAGAATCGCGCGTACGTATATAACTGCTCTCCTCCGTTCGCGAGAACGCAATTCTCAGCGAGCTTCCGGGGGCTCATGGTCGCGTGGGCTGTCGTCTTGTAATTAGCGTTGTCGAAGTTGCCGAAGGTGGTGCTCGAACCGTTGAGGGCCCGGAAACACCCGGGCGTATCGCGCGTGGAATCGATATCTCGGTTATCCCCACATTCTCCGCTCTCTCCTTCTGCCCCTCTATTCTCTCTCTCTCTCTCTATCTCTTTCTCTCTCTTACTGTTGCCCATTCTCTTTCTCCATCTCTCTTTGTCGCTACGTGTATTTCTCATTTTATGCATCCGTGAATACGTTCATATGAGATGCATATTTCTCTTGTTTTATAAAAATATTTTTTCTTCTGGGCAATGTAATTTGCTGTTACGTTTTTAATTTATGTCATTCCACTCGCGCGTTTATAATTTACAGTTTGTTTTTACAAAATATATGTAGATTTATTGATGTAGCAATTATTTATTAAAATAGAATAGGTTTTAATTTAAAATAAGGATCCCCTTCACTTTCTCTAACGTCCTCCACCTAATTCGCATTATACGCCCACGTATACCGATGGCTACATACATATTGATGTTGCGTATGTGGTAGTTTGAACGGGCAGATGTACGTTGATTAGAAACTCGCAGAGAGGAGGCCCCGCTTTTACGAGCGATATAACGACCCCGTGCAAACCCTCTCGGTCCTCTTTCTCCTTCACGCTTCTCTTTCTTTCTTCGTCCCCATGGTATCTCTGATCCTCGCGGACCGAATTATCGACTTTTGCTGACACTCTGCTCTCGGTTCGCGGCCATATTTTCCATCGAAAATGGGCCAACCCCTATGTCGCGGACAATCATGCGAGCGTTTAGACGCTTGTAAAACGCGCAATGAAAAGCTCCCGCCGTCTTATTTCGCTTTTATAAAGCACGTACTCCACGGTAATTGGTCTTTATTACGTTTTATGTAAATCCCGAGACTCAAGGGCGAATGCGAGCCTCTTTCTCTTTTTTTTCTCTCTTTCTCTCTCTCTCTCTCTCTTTCTACTTCCCTCTCGCATCGCGTCAATCATGAAAAAAAACCGAAGACGATAAGAAACGAAAGAAACGCACGGCGAGTACCAGATATCATATTTTCTCTATTTAATCTCAAGAAACGTAATACATTTCGATCGGGAGATGTGCGCGCAATGGAGAAATATGCATAAGTGGCTTTTACGAAAGCAACCGACCGCAGCAGCCACGCTTTCCTTTCTTCATCGAGCGTTATCGAAAGTAAGGGGCGCGTTTTAGAAGCCGTGTAGAAAGCGGAGACGAATTTAATTTGCCGGCAACTACGAAAGCTGAACTGAATATAATGGAAAATATAATGGAAATCGCGGAAATTGTATTGCAATCGTGCGAACATAGCAAGATTAGAATTTGCGGTTCTCTGTTCTGCGTTTTTCTTGAACGGAAATTTTCAATTCTTTTTGTAATTTAAAAAAAAATCGACATAGTTATTTTCAACATCTACATCTGGTGGAAAACACATGCCCTAACGAAAATCTTGAGAACTTCGTCCTACATAATGATATTTTCTCTTTCACTCACGTTAAACAGAGTAAACAAACACTCGGGCGATATTTCGCGCTTGTCTCGCGTTAATGATCAATTCTGGTCCAGGTAACGTTTGTGCGCCCGCACGACGATGACGCACACATATAAACACACATACACACACACATACAAAGACAGTTTCCTCTCTCTAACCATTTTAGTGCGTAACCTCGTAAACCGACCGCACGTTCGGGTTATGTCGAAGGCTGTGGCCCGGCGGCGGTGCGAACTATTGCACCCGAGCTGCCCGAGGAAGTTGCAAGTCGCTAACTGGAAATTGATTTTGCGCGCTCCCCTCTCCCCCCTTCGCACGATTTTGCGCCGCAAAAATTACGGGGTTTACTGCCGTCCGTGCTCTTGCGGCCCGCCATTAGACCGGCGCCGTGTACTTTAGTCGAGAATTTTACCGAACTCCTCTCTCTCTCTCTTTCTCTATCGTCTCTGTTCGAGAAGAGCGAAACTCTCGCGTGGATCTAAGTGGAGTCACTTTAAAGTTTGTGTTTACTGTAACGGTTGCCTCATCGAAAACCGCTGTCGGACAGTAAAAAAAGTATCTAATAAAATTAATAGTTACCGCAAGAAGTACACAATACTCTTGAATGAAGAGTATTGTTACTTTCCAGCCCCTCTCTCTCTCTCTCTCTCATTGAGAGTAAAACTTGCAAGTGTGCGACGAGGGCTTTATTTACATCCGCTTTCACGATCCAGCGCCGATCGAGCACCGGTGATCACTGGCGACGATAAGCTAGCGAAGAGGGTGTCGGAGATAAAATCGTATCGAATTTCTCGCTGCGCTTTCACACGCTTTACTGCGCCGTATCCTGTTTTGCCACGGCAACGTGAATATCGCCGTAATTAGAAAACGATTGAAGCCAGTTTATGAACGCGACCCGCAAAGCTAGTTTTATTTTAGTATTTTCCATTGGAAGAATCAAGGATGTATAATTAGAATTGTATTACGTAGATCTCTTTTATTGTGTGTATCAACTTTATATCGCCGTTACGGAGTATTTCGATATTTATTGCAAGAAATTGAGATGCAACTCGAAAACTAAACGGAAAGAAAGAAAGAAAACATGAATCTCTCCTGCGAGAAAAATATTTGTTTCGTAAACACACCGCCACAACGTAAGAGTAATAGATTATTATGCCATCGCGCATCGATCGCTTCCCGTTCAGACAGCGTTCTGTCAATAAATTTTCATTTATTTTTCCGGAAGTCCTCTGATCAGAGAGGCGGAAGTTTCATGGATCGCTCGGCGCGCTGCGTAAGTACGTTATGACGAAATTCGCGGTCAGTGCGTGATCGCTTTGAAACATGCGACGTGTTGAACGGTATTCCGCAGAGCCCCGGGGACGGGGCGACACGTTATTCCAGTCCGAGCTCTCTCAGGCAACCGCACTTACCAGTCTTATGGTTTCGCCGCGCCGCCATCGTGTCGAAACACTATACGCATGCGAGCGTAAATATACGAGCGTGCACGCCTGCTTTCGTCGTTAAAGCACGTTGACATGACGCCGCCGTAATCGATGTCCGCGGCGAAGTTACTTCCCGTCGTTGGCTGCAGAAATTAATTTCAGACGTCGTCGTCGGCGTCAGCAACGCCACCGCGATCGATTCCAAATCGCTCGCGACGGCTGAAGTAAATCTGTGCCGAGCGCACGACGTGCTAAAGTTGAATCTTTGTATTTTAACTATTGAATGAATTAAATTTCTTTGTATTTTATTGTATGTTCTGAGATATTTTGTTAATGGACGAGAAACGCTGACAGAAGATGAAACCAATTGTCAATTTTGACATACGAAACAACGATGTAATAATAACGACGATATTGTAAGTGGTTAGTTACGCGGTTATACAAAAGAGAGTCTATTGTTCTCGATTTGAACTTTGCAGTCTTGTAAAACGAGCTCGAACCTCGGGACGACACGTCAGAGATATAATCATAGCATGTTATCCAGATAATAATCTGCTTACATAGAGTGTCTCAGACAATGTGTTGTTTGTGCACACTTTCCATTGAATTTATAAAGCGATTTTTCTCGCTACGTACACGTACATTATATCATTCTTCATGTCTTATATCAACGTCGCTCATTCACCGAACTCTTCAAATCTCAATGCAGCAAGAGCTGTTGTTCGCAAACGTTAATATGCTCGAATAAAACGTAATCCGTTCGATGCCGTCGTCGTGTCGCGCTTGTACATATAATCGCTCACGTAACTCGATATAACGCAACTCGCTCGTCGTCTCGCTTCGAAACGAGAAATCGTTTCTCTCTCTCTCTCTCTCGAGCTCGGCCAAAAGAATTCACAAATCCACGCGACGGTAATAGTTCCGGAACACGCTGTACGTACGCACGTATTACGTCGACGAGCACCCCGACAAAGGAGCCTCTCGAGCGTAAAGCGTGTCAGAGCGGTTGGGCTTGACATGCGAACATGATCCAAGAGAGCGAAACGCGGAGAAACGTACGCACGTGTACGCGGGGGAGGAGAAAGAGGGATGAAGGAGAGGGAGGACGGCGACGGCCGGGCCGAAGAGTAGTGGTCCAGTGACGACGAGAACGGGACGCATCGATTTAGGGGCGAGGAGAGAAGTCGATAAGGGGTTGGGGGCAGGTATGTGTAGCGGAGCAGATTTATTGGATCCAGGCGGGAGGGGGGTTGCAAATCTGGCGGGATCAGCGTAACCAAAGAGCGGTGCTTCTACTAGTGTACTGGGGAGAATCAGGGATGGGAAAAAGGGAGCGAATGGCAGAGGGAATGGTGAGTATAGAAGGTGGTAGCGCAAAAACGCGGAGATTGCGGATGAAAAAGGGTCTCGCCTCGCGCGGACACGCATAGTTTGTTCGTCGCGATGGCTACGCGGTACAGACTTATGCCGTTTTCACTCAGGACGCGATGTGTTCCATTTCCATTTTAACTTTCGAAAGTTATGAACTTGTATTGTTTTGCGAACTCTAACCGATGCAAATGCACTTTCCTGCGTCTTCGTGTTACTCTTCTGCATTGAAAATTCGAGAACCTCGGATACTACTTTCGCGTCATCACGTAATCCGCGAATTTATTACTCGCGACGGGGGAGATTTCTCTACTTTGCCATCTTTCAGATGGCAGATTTAGCTCTCGGCTCGAAATATATGTATATCCGTCCTATCAATATTTCGTTCGTTTACCTTAGTATTATCAACGTCGCGAAGATATCACGAGTTTTCGAGGTGCGAAAGGAGGTCAAATGCAACATGGGATATGAGAGACGGAGAGTTGTTCTTTTATTCTCTAAGGAATTATCGCACACACGACAAGAGCCACATCCTATTCTGTTCGGCGAACAATGCTCGCGCCTGTAACTTGGACCGTCGTGTAGATATAGAACGAGGGAAAAGAATCCTAACAAAAGGAAAAAGAACGAAGAAGGACACGACGTGGCAAGTCAATGCAGTCGTCCCTGAAGTGATCTTGTCCGACGTTGTAGTACAGCACCGACTTCCGACCTTACATAATTTCGAACTCATCGAGGGGGACGATTCTCGTGCAACGCAGAAAAGTAACACAAAAGCGCGTATCTTCGCCTTGCATTAATCGTCAGAAGAAACCGAGTTGTACACGGTTGTTTTATTACTTTGACGAACGTTGTCGATGAATTCTGTTATACACAGCGCGAAGAAGAATTAGAATTATTAAAATATATGTCCAGAGAAGGGGATAACTGTAACAACGTACCCATGTCGATGCGTATCTATGCATTGGGGATGAGAAACCCTTACATATGCGCTACACACGTCCCTAGAGGGTGCAAAATGACTGTGTAACCTCCTGCCGCGCCCTCTTCCAGAACTCGCAATTTACACGGTGACCCAAAAGTATTGCCGACTTTTCTTTCGAGTCACTTTTCACTTGTATAGTTTTATCAATGTCATGAAGCACAACAAGTTTTAAAAAGATTTAACTTGTAATTTGATTAATTGTCCGAAAACAAGTGAACTCTGAGTTTGACTGAAGAATGTGCGAGGGAACTAACACACAGGGGTGTGATCGCGATACACCCGGTACACAGACAAGTTGCCGCCACTACACTAAATTCGCATCTCGTCACTCGCGAGCAGCATAGATTTGCGTAGCTCGCATTGCGTGCGTGCGGCACAGTTGCGCCTTCTGGCGCGGCATTGTGCGTGCATCATGCGTAAATTTACATAAATGCGAGCACGAAAGCAACACTCTGTTGAACGCGTTTTAGAAAACATACACACTTAGAAATTTATGGTCACATATCTCTCTGCACTAACGAGGATATGTTTATTTACAAGAGTACATGAAAATCTTCACGCGCTTTGTTTTTCGATATTTATTGCAGATATAAAAAAACTCATGTGTATGCGTGTGCACGCGCGCACATACAAGCTGAACAAGTTTGTTCGTTCGACGTAAGGCAATAAAATTAAAAATAATTGCAAGTTTATTTTAATAGCAAGCAAATGTTGTGCAACCATACGAGAAATTTATGCATACAATAATATTTATGCGCACAGCCTATAATAATAGCTCTGACATTAATAACGCATAGTGCATTTCGCGATATAATCATAATTCAGATATAATTACAATGAATTATACATCATATGATCATAATTAATTAATATATACGTGTCGCTCATTGTATTTTTAAAACGGAACCGTTGACACAGTTGTGTGTTGCATAGCTGAACAGTGGAATAGTTATTGCATAAATCTCTCATCTCGAGAATATCGATGTTTGACATTTGAACAATAAACTGTTACAGGCTTCTTTTCTTTCTTAAAAAAATAGACAACGTACAAAAAGAAATATGTTAAAAAATATATCTTATTTCAAATAATGCGCTGTATCGTCGCTTGAGAAATATTTTTGATATAAAATTCACGAATTATTAAAATACAACTTTTTGATAGGGAAATCGAAGCATAAGTTTCTTCGCTAGCGTGCGCGCTCGTCGATATTCGAGAGAGTTGCGCGGCGTTAAGTCGTGCGATACACACCGGGAATCCATTTTGCAAGCGGCTGGCTCGCCGCATACCATATCGCGCTTCGTGTGACATCGCGCCCACGCGTGCCACGCGTGTATACATGCGGTCACGTGCGCAACGCACGCGTGTGCGAAAGCCGGACCCAGCCGCCGGCGAGAAATTTATGCAGATCTCTGCAATATCTACGCGTCCTTTCTCTCTCTCTCTCTCTCTCTCTCTCTAAGAGAACGGTAGGGATGTTGTTCGCGATTTCACGGCCGTAACAATAGGTGCGCCCCCGCGCGCTCGTTTTCCCCGAGACGAAGAACGATCGCAATATTTATGGCCCTCGCGTTCCTCTTTTCCCGCGACGGCGAAAGTAGATCGTGTTTTGTAACGCGACCTGATTTCTGTTTGACCGTAATTCTTCACCGCGGACAAGATGCAAACGAGATTTTGCGACTGAGCAAAAATGAAACTAAGCAAAAATAAAAGCGATTATAATTTCCCGATATTTTCCCGGAGAAGGGCTTAAAATAACACACCACCCAGATATCTCCGGTTATTATACACACACACACCTCGCGCGCGCACTAACACTTTTTTTCATCTTCTAGATTCTAAAGAGCTATATACGAGAGAGAGTAGGCGAGAGTGGGTAGAAATAGGAAGCGAGAGATTTCGACATATTCCTATTAACCTTCCGAGACCCTGCGTATCTTATGTGATACATGGCGTGTTTAATCTTTTGGACGTTGAACCGACAAGAGTGTTAACTATACTGTGTGTTAAATTGAAATTCATATAACGCTTTGCGCGACTACGAAAGAGCCCATTACGCACTCTTCTCCGCACCGGTGATATCTGACAGCAAACGTTTGTAATGTACATTTTCCCATTAAGGTGCCACTAGCTTCGGGACACTACGAAAAACCTTTGTTTTTTTCTTTTTTTTTTTTATTCAAAAATAATATAAAAATAATTGTCAATTATATACACCGTAGAAATTGGATATACTTGATGATATTCTCTACTTTGTCCATGTTACGTTTTAAATTTTATGAGTAAGTCTCAGGGCTCTGTGTGTTGTACTTGTGGGATAAGCTTGTCAAACATGAGAGGTGATTGTTGGGAACTTTGAACATCCCGGATATTTCCTACTCAGAAATTGATTGGCATCTCCTGACAAGCTTATATGGCATGACAAATACACAAGACGCGCACGCGCTTAGCAATATAATATCTGACAAGTTTTTATAAGTTTTTATTTTTTTTGTTAAAGCGATGCGGTATATTTTACTTTTTATATTGAAGGTAAAAATATTTTTTAGTAAAATTGTTCAAATTAATGTCCAAATTTAATCCTCTTTGTTATTCCGTACATAAAGTTTCATTTAAAAATCGCAATTGCATCTATTTTATATCGACTCTGTATTGTATCTCCGTTGCAAACCCGTGGCAATCACACACGAGAAATCTGCCACCGATGGCGCACGTTGTGTCCTGAACATGTCAAAGTCAATGTCCGGAATCTGTCGCATCCTACCCACTCCACCCGGTTGAAGAGACTAAATACACTTACGGGATTATTCGCCAACATATTAACGACGAACTATTGCAGTGGCCGGTTCAAAATTCTCCGCACGAACGTCCAAGTTATCCCGAAGGACGTTGCTTCTCAGAGCTCGTTTCCGCACTCTGACATTCTAGTTGTAACTAGAATATCATCAGTTTAGCCGGCGCGGAGACTAACTCGACTATATTATATTCTATACTTCTACAGACATTTATTCGAAATTATCACCTTTACTATGCACACATAGTTTTGTACAAGATAGAATTAGTTTTTTGTTTACATCTTACGAAAGTGTTTTATTTGTGCTACAATGTATGACTAATTTAATCGGCGCAATTTGTAGTCTTGAGAATTAATTGAGTCATCGTAACTTCGTCCACGAGTAAATAACATTAGGATACAATATGGCGGTTTGTACTGCTGACTGTTGGGAGCACAGTGCTATAATACACAATAGAGAAAGCAATGCGGAGAAAGAGGCCGTTTCAGGGCCGTGGTCGGCAATCGTTGCTCTAGAGCACCCTTCTTCGGACGGAAGAGAAGGCAGCGCCGTCCCTGGACCACCCTGAGCGCCTCCTCGCCCTCGTCATCCCCGTCGACCTTCCCTTACTCCTCGCTACCCGGTTCTCAGCCCCGTTCCCGTGCGAATCAATAGTGCGTAGTGGCGGCGCCCCCTGGCTCGACTCGGGTACTGGTAAGGGGTGGTTGCTTGTCGGTGCGCGGGGGTTGGTAGATGGGATTGCGACGACACCCGAGCAACGGCGAAAAGCGACGATTCGCCACCGAGCGACGATGGGATTCGGCGATCGACGAACTCTACGCAGAGGGTGCGTTCGCTCCTTTTTTTCTTTTTTTGTTTTTTTTTTTTTGTTTTTTTGTTTTTCCCTCTTATTCATTCTATCATTTGGTTTATTATCCCGACTTAACACTGGCACGCGCACTTATGTATTTTTCTCATTTTTGCGCGATTTTTTAGGATGCGTTATCGACAATATGTTACATAACGAGAATATTTTATCTCGTCTTTTCTATTATTTTTCTATTAATTTTTAGAAAAATTCTTTACTTGATCTTACAAAATATTAATATATTTAGCACATTGTTTTCGCCGTCGTCGATAAATAGAAAGTGAAAAGACTAACTAGGGAAATTTACGTTGAATAACGTTTCTGCAGAAGTAAATAAATTTCAATTTTCAATGTCAATCTTCTTAAATCGTGCCACGGCAATGAACTAGAAGTGCAAAAGTAAAATCTCTAAGTAAAACATAAAATTTGAAAGAGAGGGAAACAGAGAAAAGAGACGACTCCGCCTGTCCATGTGACTAAGTATTTATCTCATTTATGCAGTTTCTCTGCCAGGTTCTATTGATCTTGTTGTCTTCCGCTGGACTTGAAAATTCCAAGTATATAGAGGGGTTGAAGCCTCGTTTTCCCAGAAGCACCCTGCTTACAACATCTCTAGAGTATGCTATATTGAATTACTATCCCTTGCACAGCTTTTATGTAATGTTTAAGCGCAAGGCTTTCCTTTACGTTTATCAACTTATTGAGCCATTAAAGGATCTTCTCTACATTTGCTAAATGGAATCGATTATTCCACTCATCCAATATTTCTTTTTTTTTTTTTTTAACTACTGCCGATAATTTTTTTTACGTTCACTACATTTTAATTATTTTATAATTAAAAAAGATATACCCAAATATCGTATCGTTATCGGACATGTAGAAATACTTTTTAACAAAAATTTTCATTTGTTCTACTTTTACATCGAATTATCCAATATCGAATTCATTCGTCCGTCCCGCGTATCTTCTTAG
Organism: Pseudomyrmex cubaensis; assembly: GCA_014825685.1. Classification (NCBI taxonomy): domain Eukaryota; kingdom Metazoa; phylum Arthropoda; class Insecta; order Hymenoptera; family Formicidae; genus Pseudomyrmex; species Pseudomyrmex cubaensis. The sequence continues at coordinate 54,874 of QVOA01017276.1, read as the reverse complement.
TTCTCGATCGTATCTTTCCTTTTCAATCCGGCACTGTGTGCGCGCTCCTTCCGTCCGTTCCTTCCATCTTGACTTAGACAGGAGTCAACGACCTCCACCTTTTAATTTATCGATGTCCAACATCTTTTTTTTGCGCTTCGTCGACTGGAATGCACTCGTTGGTTCGGGTTAGGTCACGGGATCATAGGTTAAAGGCGGGTCAGAGGACGACGGTGTCCACGGAATCAGGAACGTATCGACAAGAAGAGCAATCGAGGAAAGGCATTCTTCCGTCAAGAGAGAGGTCAACTGTCGTCCCTCGACAACGAGCTTTTTTTTTTAATTGTCTTTATTCATTTTTTTTTTTTTTTTTTTTTTTTAATGAAATATTTTCAACACTACATGAAAGCGCTTTTATAGCTTATCGCATATATAATTCACGAAGTTTGCATAAAGAAGTTAATTGCTAATTTTAATATATTTATTTGCGAGAAGCAACACATTACCAAAAGGAACTGTATGTAAAAATTGGGACAGTAGGAAGTCTCTTCGAGGACATTCCTTTCCATAGAAAGAGAGTTGAACATAAACCGCGCGTTCAGTCATCAAGGCCTTTCATTTCTTCGCCAATCAAGATTTTTCACGCGCATTGTTCGCGTGCGACGATTACTCCGCGCAATAATCATTAAGAAATGGCGCGAAAGTCTCTCAACAAAGACGTTCCAGAAACGAGAACTTGCGGAAGCGAGTGCTACGTCGTCCTCCTCCCGGATATGGGAAGTGCATTACGCTCTCGAAAGCCGCATTGCTCGATGGACGGAAGCTGCTCAAGTGTCGTCATCGTCGTCGTCCGATGCAGCCGGCTGCATCCAGATGCGCCGTAGTTGCGGGCGCATCATTCTCCGCGGTCCTCGAGCGCATCTTCCACCTAGCCAGGCTAGGAAGGAATTATTTCAGCTAGAAATGTTCTGGATGATGCATACCGTTAATCCTTAACTCGGACGCGCACGTGGTATTTCGGCGTGGCCGAGCATTCGTTTCCGGAGATTGCGAGGTTAACCGACTACATGTAAGTTATATTTGACCCTCGTAACTACGTGCGGCGGTTTAAATTTTTTCAAAAAAATAAAAGCAAAAGTTAACGGGTGAGTAACATTAAAATATCCACAAGTACGTATTTCAATATAGTTTTATTGCGAGACTCGTTTAGTTGTTCGAAAAAAATTTGCACAAGTACATATTCGTAAAGTCTACGTAATTAAGGATTAAACATATTTTACAGCGCGCGTGTACAATATCGAGTACGGTGGAGACCCTCGAGGAGCTCGGCGACGAAGTCTCGCCGAGCTTCGTAAGCCGAAGGGATGAGAGAGAGAGAGAAAAAGAGGGAGAGAGAGAGAGAGACATCGTGATTGTGTAAGAGAAGGAGCTGACTGGGAGACGGTAAGGAAGAGAGAGAGAGAGATGGAACGCGAGAGCGAGTAAGTGAGCGAGCGGAGCGACCTAAAGCAGCAGCCAACCCCCGGGCTAAGCCTGGTGAAATTCGTTTGGTCCGTGCAGGAGCGGCTGCGCCCGAGAGAAGGGGCGGCAAGTTACGCGAGGGTGGCCCTCGCGGGCGGTGCGGAAGGGTCGCGTGGCAGGGACAAGGGTAAAGTGTGCGGGGCAAGGATATATAAGACGAGCAGCTCCTTCCGAACTGTGCAACCCCCATTGATACCTTTTCCTCGACTTGCACGCACACACACACACACACACTGTCTCTTCCCATTCTCTGGTTCGCTCTCTTAAACTTCCGTCCTCTTACATCCCTTCCTCCGGGACAGAAGCTTCTTCGGCGACTACTGGCCGTCGCTTCTAATAAAGGTTGGCACACTGCCCCGTTGAACCCATTCACCCGAACCTTATCGTCATTCTCATGATTAGAGAATACTAGAGCACTCCAATGATATCAGGAGACACTTAGTTTTTATGGGACTGATTGCGAGTATTTACGGAAGCGGTTGTCTTATCGGGTATCTCTACCGGGAAGATATTTCGCAAGAAATATCAACGAACTTAAAAGCCACGTTTTTTCTTTTTTATTTTTTTTTTTTTTTTTTTTTTTTTTTTTTTTTTATCGTTTACAGTGTATCACACGCGAGTATCACGCGTTTTAAAGTCCTTTTTATTACCCTCGGCGAATTTGCGTTCAAAATATACGAGCAAACGAGCACTTTAGAAATGAATATATACTATCATGAATTCAATGCATTTAGGGTAATAGCGTTTTCCTCGACGGTATCGTTGGATGAAGAAAACTCGCGGAGAATTACGACGAAATCGTGGCATACGTTTTCGAAGACGCACGTCCTTTAACGCGTCCTCTCCGTCTGGCACGATGCCCTACTCGGAGCCCTAAAATTCGATTTGGATTCTTCCATCTAGCCGCAGTCGTCGCTCGCTCTAACCGGAGATACTTTTCCTCCCTGTTATTTTTATTCCGCCTCTCGCTTCTGCTGCTTCTTCCGTTCCGCTCGGCTTCGGGTTGCTCCGTATTGCGTAGCGCGCGAGTTTCGCATCCCATCGATACGGCTTGCGGCCGGGCGATGATCGTTCCCTTTTAATGGGACGCTGGCAAGGCTCTCCACCACTCCCGCCATCGAAACGATTATCTTCGTGCATTATCAACATTCTGGAACGAATGCGACTTAAAATCGTCCCGCTCGGCTTCTACCACCACCGGTTGCAGATTCGATTCTTGCGATCGCTATAATGTAGTCTGTAATTATCCTTCTATCGGCCCATCTCTCGATCCAGATCCCGATTCGAAATCAAGCGTAAAGGAATTAAACGCGAATACAGCGATGAAGCGTAACTGGAATTCTCATTACTGTTGTACAAAAAAAAAAAAAAATAGAAATAGGTACTTGCTTTTTTTTCCGAAAAGTTTGCTGAAATTTTTGTATTTGTATTTGCAAATGCAAAAATTGTATTTTGCTTTTTGTGTAAGATTTAAAAGCTGCGGAAATACATGTTTTAGTTCACGAGACAATGTGGTGGATAAAGGGAGAAATTAAAGCGCCGCGCATGTGTTGACTTCGATATAAATTTCATCGAAACGATTTATATATTCACACAGCTCTCTCGCCGTGAAATGCGCGAGATAAAATCTCGAATTGGATCTATTTATGTATTTTTCTATGATATAAATTACAGGAGCGGGGCGATTATTTTTCGCGTGTTATATTATACGAGCGGACGAAAACCGATTAAACCGCAGCGGCCGCAGCGCGACATCAATTTAGCGGACAGTTTGCATTGCGATCGCGCGAAATGTTTTTTAGCGCATTCGACCGACGGGAGAGAAAACAGGAGAGGGAGATACATATCATCGATCGTCTACGTGAAGTTCTCTAGGATTAACGTTAAACGCGACCGCTCCTTTTGCATGAAGTCTCGACGTGTAATTCGTTTGAAACGGATAAATAATCCAAACGAGCGACACAACTTGCGCCGGGACGCTTTTGATACGCACAATTTTAATTACGGAATTAATGAGGTCGCTTGTTAATGAGACTCGCCAGTGATATTAATTTTCCGAATATTCCAGCACACGGCAATTATATGAAACCGAACGTGTACCGCACGTGGAGAATTTTTCCGGTGTGCACTCGACCTTCGTTGTCAATTTCATTCTGCTCGGATATGTTTTATTCGATCGAATCTCTGTACCGGGAGTTTTGCGGACTATCGTGGCATGATGATGGAAAAAAGGGGAGTAGCTGTGTAAAGTCGGTGTAAAGGGAGGGAGAAAAGATCGAAGAAGGCGTTGAAGAAAGGGAGGGCGAGAAAAGCAATTTGCGAAACGTCGCTTCGCTTCCTTGTTTCGACACGCCGGTGTTAATTGGTGCGCTGAGCGAGTTTCGTCGACGTGTTAGCATCGAGATACCAGAAGAAGAAGGAGAAGGAGGAGAAGAAGAAGAAAAAGAAGAAGAAGAAGGAAAAGAAAACAAAGAGCGAAGGAAAAAGAGCGCTTCTTTCGCAACATAATTTTTCTTAGCGCCACGCCGACTATTATTATCAAATGGCTTGAGTCGGACAATGATCTTTTTTTTTTTTTTATGTAGCAACTAAAAAAAGAAAGTTTTCTGACGCACATGTCTTTTATGCTCTCTTTTACGCAACTACATCTTTTGTGTCTTAAAAATTTAAGCACGTCGCACAAGTAAAATTTGAAAATGTGAAATTCAGATTTGGATAAACCGCCGGGAATGGGAGTAAACAAAAAATCAGTTGACATGACTGACGTGCTATTATTGATCCGTTTCTTCTGAGTGTGAATAATTGGAGTGTTCGCTACAGAGAGCTGCGAAATTGCGCTTTGAATTTTTTGTTTTACTATGTGTTATTTTACCAGTCCGTTTTTATTATTTTTTTTTTTTTTGTTTTTTTGTTTTTATATCTTCTCTCTTTCTTTCTCTCGCCGCGCTCTCCCTTTGACGTTGGATTACGTGCACGTACGCACCTGTACCCGTGCCACAGACCGGAAAATCAATAACCGCGAAAATTTCCATCGTTCCGGGCCATTTGAGCCGTAGATTGTGCGAGTCTGCGGAAATTCCGGCTCGATTTTCCGCATGGCCGTGCTTACGTGGAAATTTTCGGTCGACGGATGTGTAACACGGCAAGGTTGCGCACGCAACGCGTAACGCACGAAATAAATAGTATACCGTCTCCCAGAACAACGGCGCGTTTTCAGTAATGTGAAAAAATAGTATATATATAAGAAATGTGTGTAGAGAGAATGAGAAAGCAGATACAGAGAGAGAGAGAGAGAAATAAGAAAATAAGTTTTCCAACTCTGTTTTAGTTGACTGATAAATAAGATCGTTTCCAATTTGTTACGAGACCGCTAAAATTTTGAGATAGACACTCTTGTCCCCGGGTCTAAGTATATTTTCTTTATAGAGCTCGAATAAGAACCAATTTTCTATAGTTTGAACGGAATGTTTTCAACATTCGTACATTTCTAATTTCGACGCAAACCTCAAATGAGACGAGCAAATAGCTTCCGGGTATATTTCGGGACAAGAGAACCAACAATAGTAACACCAATAAACGTCATCCGTTAGTGGGAAACATAACAACGTGATCAGCAGATGTTGACCATCTCGTTTAAGATTTCCACGCTCGAATCAATTTCGAGATACGCGATAAGTGAGCCGTCCTCTCTCTCTGCTTGCCGGACCGCGCGATCGTGAGGGCTCGTTACGACCCTTCGCTGGTTCTCCGCACAGCCGCCGTCCGTCACCACTCCTTCCCACCCTCACTTCTTCCCCCTCCTCCCTTATGCCGGTGCTTGTTTCATCCCTTGTAGGTACATAACGGTCACCACCCCCGTCAGAATCTCGCTCCGTTTTTTTCCAGCACCCTGCACACGTAACTACCCTCTGCTCTCTCTCTCTCTCTCTTGTCTCTGTTCTCTCGCGCGTATCTCCGCGGAGTAGACAGAGAGAGGAAGAAAGAGAAAGAGAGAAACGAACGAAGGGTGCGTCGGAACGTGGTGCGGGGAGTGAGGGAGGAAAATGCGGAGAAAGACGCACGCGGTACGGGAAGAGTCGCTGGAAAATAGTCACGTTCCGGTTAATTTCGAGCGACGTCCCGCCCTCCTCCCCATCCCTCGACGTTCTCGTGCCTCTCCCCTTTCTCTTTTGTACGCGATGTGTAGTTGCAACCACCGTTCCATTCCATTTCTGCGCTATCTCGTGCATCCTTGTTCTCATTCGTCGCGAGCTTCCGTTCATCTGCGCTCCCCGCTTGCTTCCTCCTTTCGCTCTGTTACGATTTTTATTTTTTTATTTTTTTTTTTACGTATTTCTCTTTTTTCTCCCCCAATTCAATGGCCGGAAGCGTAATTACTTACGTCGACGCTTGTGTACAGTGTAGAGCATCAATTACGCTCGAAGTCTTTTTTTCTCTCTCTCTCTCTCTTTCTCTCTTTTTCTCTCTCGCTGCGTCGATAGATCAGATTGCTCGGAAAATAATAGTTAATTATTCAGCCCATTTGACCGAATGAATTGAAGACAGTTTGAAAATAACTTAAGGGAGATAATTTTGCAAAATTAATTTTATTTTCAATTTACACCGCGCGCGTGACACCGATAAATCTCATCTAATTGTGTAGTAGAGAGATGTTTACAACTTAAAATTAATTATATAAAATTCGAAGTGATGTACATAATAAGACACCACTCCGCGTTTACCGATACTCTTGCATCACGATGGGGATGAAGTATATAGAGAGGACGCCGACAGGACCATTAATGCGCCATACCGTACGTCGCATGCACCTGTACATACGTGCGCTACTCGTGGAATAAAGGGCTATTGTCAGTTACGAGGATGCCTTCATCCGATCGATTATCGCTCGAATCGAGTCCTGGCGTGTGCCTTCGGATAAAGGACCTACGTAGGACAATGGATATACACGCGTGTGTACGTGTAAATACGAACACAAATAAACGTGATGGTCCTTGTCCAATCGCGTCACCTCGTAAAGAAAATTAATACTCGATATTATAACCGCAGTGTATGTGTATGCGCGCGCGCGCGTGCGCTTAAGCAATTAATTAAACAATTAAATATCCGACAATATTACGCGTACGTTACTGTATATAGAAAATACATTCGCATAAAAACAAATCTGCCGGATACAAAAGTTAAAAATGCAAATTAACTTGTCGGCAAGTCAGAATTACAATTGTAATACAATTTGATACCTGTGTGCTCATACGCACACAGAGTTTTTCTCCGAGAAATTATTTCCGAGTAATTTCTCTGAGAGTTGCCACGCTAGTTGCGATTTATATAAAACGTAATTGCGCATGTTGGTGCAAAATAGTGGACAAATTTGTGAGCAAAAATTGCGGAGAAGAGAAATTATGTTTTCCAAAAAGATATGTTTTTCAGATGTTTTTCTAGTTTAATCCACCTTTGCGAACGTGCAGGTTACAATTTTAGAAGAGACAAATGTGAAAAGCAATTTGTACATTGTTAATGTACAAATGAATGATTGTCGGTTTTTTATTGCTAAGCTTTGTGTTCATTATTCACAAAAGGACAGATCGCTTGTAATGATAGCTCGACAAAACTAGAAACACATTAGCATCATCTATCTAATGATCGCAATTTGCTCTTTTTAAATACATCACGTCGTCAACGATTGCGCGCTACACTATAATTGTTTGCTTTTGTTTCCTCTCACTTATTCATCTTCTCTCTGGATGCAAATCCTCGGACAATGCGAAGGTTACGCAGGTTTTTTTATTCACCGGCTGCGGAGTCAATTAATTTTTACTGCGGACTTGATTAATACTTAACTCGCTTAATTCTTCTTGGCCTTTCCACACGGTATAACCCAAGGGCACCATCTCGCGCGCCGTCTATGAAAAACTTCAGACTACTCCGCGCGAAAGAGGAAAAGAGAATATACCGAGCTGGAAAATAATTTCATTATCATGATAACGAATCTTTGAATACCGACGAACTCTTGATTACTTTTAACGTTCAACTCTCATTCCGCCGAGTTGATCAATTCAACGACCATCACGTCGGACGAGATAAGATTGCACTAACATTGATTGTGCCGCGGTGCTATTTTCGCGTTAGAAAATAAATTTTTTTTTATACATTATTTAAGTCTGAAAGAAATAATGTGCGTATGTACACGACAGAATTCTCATATACAATATGGTTAATATAATAGCAAAGTTAATAATTGACTGCGCGCGGTCGATAACAGAGGATTTTCAACTTTTATTGTGCGGGATAAAAGACCTTTGTTCTATATTACGTGTCGAAGCGCGTCCCTTCTGCACCGCGCGCAATTTTCCTGACCGGTCTTATCGCCGGTTCTCATCGTTATATTCCCTAAATACACGGATCCGATACTTACATGTATTTTTAATCAGTGTTTGGATCGAATTTATTCCCCACGTCGATTTTACCATCCAGCAGCAGCTTTCCGTTCGACTTGCCATGGGATTCTTTCCCCGCGGGACAAATTCGCGGAGACTCCCCTTAACGGCGAAACTCGATATTCGCAATTTCGTCCGACTGTCGTCAGAATCGAAAAGCGGAGATACTTTTGTTCTTTTCTTTCCCGCTGCCGATCGATTTTCGGCCTTTGCTTGACCTCCTCGCGCCTCGTCCATTCTCTCGTTTTAAACTCAATTTCTTTTGTGTCCTTTTGTGTCTCTTTTGCCACGTTCAATGAACTTGAGTAAAATAACCCCTTGAATAAAATTGATCCATAATTGAAGAACTGCTCGCTATAAAGCAACCATTGTAACCAGAAATATCGTTTTTTCGGGGTAACGGACACTGGATTTTCTCTTATTGTATCCGGAATAAGTTGGAAACTTGCCGTGTCGTTGAAAGTAACGGCCGCTCAAAAAGATGCTTAATGCATCTCATGCATTTACCATGAAATTTTAGTTTTTAGAAACAAAAAATTGACACGGAGAATAAAAGTGTCATCTCAAAACGCGAAGAAATCTCGATTGCAATCAATTTTTCTGAGAAGATTTCTCGAAAACGTTTCGAAACGCGACTTTCACTCCTTCGAAAACTAGCTTTTATCCCGATTTATGCGAAATACGATATCCGCTATTTCCGCGGCAGACGCAATCTTGTGGCAACCCAATATGTCGCGTGCTCGACGCCATCTCGAACGTCTCGAATTCGCAACTCATCCTCAAAAAGAAGCAATTCGCCACGCGAGCACGTATTCCAGAAAAATCTGTCGATCGTAATCTCGTGTAATTAATCGATTCGCAACTTACTGACGGTAGAATTTGAGAATTGTAGAGAGAGAAAAGAGCAAATCCATTGTGTACATTGTTGCGCGCGCGCAACAATATTTTTCAACGGTTTGAAGATCTGTTTCAAGGTCGTTATGCGAACACGCACCTATTTCCGTCCATTTATCTCGCTGTTGCAGAGTGGAAAATATCACGCATACGCACGAGTTTATATAAATTAAAAACCTTCCAGACATTTTTGCTCAAAGTATATTTGGAACTATTGAATGACTCTTTCATATATATTTTTTTTACACATTCTGAAGTACCGAGCGCTTGTTTTTTTTTTAGAGAGCAGTACAATGTGAGGGGAGAATCATGTCGATACAGGATACATAACTTGGATTTTTTCCTCTCTCGATTCGTTTCCCCTCATCTTTTTGATCGTCGTTGGCGCGATAGCTGAAATCGCTCCCAGTTGCTTCGCGGAAGTCTGTGTTTTACTGCACTTTATTTGCCCTTATGCGAGAGAACATTCGGACTTTCTTTAAAGGATTGATAAAAATGACACGGTAACTGTGAGACACACACCTAGGCGGCAACTTCTGTTCGAGTTAAAGAGGAAGAGTGGTAAAGAATCTCTCTCTGATTTGAAGATGTCAATACACACACACACACACACACACACACGCACACATATGTACACATACCTATCGAAAACCCGGCGGTGTCTCGCAACATGGTGCAATCGTCGCAGGGAAAAGTGCGCTTTGCGCGCCGCGGGACGGATATTGGAACGGATTTTCGAATGTAGCACGCGGAGACACGGGAATCTCTGCCTTTACAACGGTCAAAGTATATTTTACTTTGCTATGCGCTCATGCATTATTCAAGTTCCCGCCGGGAGACCGTTGCCGCGCTATCATATTTTGTCGCGCGTTCTTGCATTGGCCGACTCGCGGCAAACTGCGACGCTTTAGCGAATCACATCATCTTCTCTCACTCTCTTGCCAGATCTTCTCCGGCGCGTTCGTTAAATATAATGACGAGGCTCTTTTGCGCGTATCTTCACCGGATAATGGAGATTTTCGCAAACGAGACGTCCGAGGTATTGCGAAGAAGACACGCAAAGTAATCGGACTGTCGTTGATTCGATTAGAACAGTGAGAAACTATGGGAGGGGATGATTTTATAGAAGCGAGGAAAAACAAATAAGATGCCGAAAATAATTGCGAGAGAAGAACGCAAAGAGAAACGGTCGTATGTAGGAAAAGATCGAGTTTGCATGCGAAATTCGATTTCCGAATTTCTTATCGCACTCTTAATTAGTGCGGCAAGTGCTCTCTTCTCTCCGTGTCCTCCTCCCTTGTGTTCTCCGTGCAAGAGAGTAAAAAACGAGCGTCAGCTAGTAGATGTCGATCGTTCGACACGGTCCATTCTGTCCCACTTTTGCGAGGATGGCGAGAAAAAAAAATCTGTTTTATTAGAGAGGATCGCGAAAAGAGAGAGAAGTCTGGAGAACGGAGGAGAAAAGGGAAAAGGAGCCGAAGACAATGAGCTGCAGCTTCATAATGTTCGGTTCTCTTCGGTCCGTCGAAGGAATCGTTCTCTTGTAGCCTCCCTTCCGACTAATTAAATCGGTGGATACCCCACCTCCGCCTCGCGTCCCCTCGTCTGACTTCTGGCGGGTTCGATCGATCACGAACGAAATGAGCTTTCATTATCCGATCGTTCCGCGTTCGCGGCAAGTTCCAGGCGATTTGAATATTTTTCCTCCCCGAGGGTCTAATGGACGCCGGATGCCTCTCGATTTTCCGCACGTCCCCCTCCCCCTTGCCCGTAGTAAATGGGGAGTCTTATAATGCGAAAAATAGAAAAGATCCGCGAAGGAAAAAGCGGCGCGAAGAGTGATATTAATGCGGGGAAACGATCGTCTTCTCTCTTCGGACTCTCCGGGTCGAATCCACCTTCGTTGACTCCATTAAACGCAATTCTGCTCTCTTCGACAAAGAAAACTCTCAAGAATCTAGGAATACGATCTCTTCTCGTTGGCGTTCTATTTTGAGTGCCGGATCGGTTGCGGAATTGAAGAAAAATCTTTTTGATTCAAAAAGGATCGATCGTGGATGTATGAAAAAAATACTGAGAAAATTATAGCGTAAGAATATACATGTATACATTTGTGCGCCTTTTAAGCTTGAGAAGAGCTTCAGAAGCTTCTTATCAGTGTACGCGCGCGCGCACGAGAGAGAGACAGGTCTTAGAAATCGGATCGCGTGCGCGAGAGATCTTACAGAGAAGATCTTATACTGAGACCACATCTTAGAAATCGCGCGCAATTCCTCTCAACTAGACTTTCTGTCGATCAGGTTAATCCTCCTTCGTGGAAAATTTCATTGGACGCGATGCCCGCGAGAAGAGGCGGGGAACGTGTTCGGTACATTTTAGAATTTTTCCTACGCTTTAATCTTGTATTCCTGACGCGCGGAATGGCTGCCTTTGAGCGCATCGGCGTCGTCGGTAAATTGCATTTTTTATGTTACCGGGGCTTTTTGAAATCCTGCTGACTGCCTGCGACCTCGTCGCGGTTATCCACGTCACATTTTGCGGAGGATCGTTAGCAGGCATTACGCGCTGAAAAAAGGAAGTATACGCCGCATTAATGCAGGGAAGAAGCTTGTCGTGCGCGCGTGCGCGCTCTCGCGAGCTCGAATCTCCTTCTGCTGACTCCATTAGACGTGATTCTTTCACGGAAGGAATGCTTTCCTGAGCCATTGCTTAAATTGAGAAAAGAACTTTACGATGGACAAATAAATAGCATTAAGTTCGTCTGTGTGTGTGTGTGTGTGTATTTTTTTTCTTTCTGGCAGATACATTTTACATATTTTTGTATTAAAAAGAGAGCACGCGAAAATAACGTGAAAAGTTCAACTTTCGCGTATATTGGATGAATAATTCAGATGTTCAAACGATGTTAAGAGATGTCCGTAGATAGAAAGCGGCGATAATCGGTCACACGTCATCTTCAGGGCCATCGATCTCACAATTGGTAAATATTGTCTCGAAATATTTCAAATTTGGGTTACGCGTGGGTCACTTTGACGCAATCGGCGGATCGATAATCTTTTGCGTACGTTCCGAAATCAGTTGTCACGACAAATATCTTGTCACTTGTCATTTACTTGTTCTTTTTTTTTATTTTAATACACTTTGCTGTTCAATTTTTAATCAAAAATTAATTTTTTTTTTTTTAATTCTTTTGTACTTTTTCTAACTCATGTCCATGAAGGTATAGAATATTAGATGACGCGCGCGCTCTCATCCAAATTAATATCAGTCCTCTCTTAAGCCGATCGGAGAAAGGGGAGAGTTCGATAAGATCGGGCCCGGCCGCTGTATTATGTTATTCATCGGCGAGTATCGATTCGCGTATATTAACGCGGTTTCCAGCTCTCACGATGTACCACGCGACGTCGATAAGTAATTTGCGAAAGCGGGTATAACGCAAAAAGAACCGTCTCGTCTCGTCTTTTCAATCTGCTAAGTAACTCTGTGGCCTAAGAAATATGAGACAAGAAGGATAATTTATAACGATACATGCGCACCTCCACACACGTACATGCAAAACGCATTTCTGAAGAAATGGAGCTGAAAAGCGACGCTTAAAATTGCGGTGGTCTTGAACGTGGATACGTTGCGACGTAAATCTCCATCTCGTTCGCAATAATTGCAAGATAAAAGATATTAGTGTTTGTACTTTAGCGCGCACTTTTGATTGCGTAAACAGCATTAATTTGCTGTTTACGTGCAAGCTCCGATGACGTCGCTATTGCAGCGACGCGAGATTCTACTTAAACGCGTATGTTTGCGCAGCTTGTCGCTCATTAAAATTGTGATGCGAATTTCGATGAAGCGACAAAGTGAGAGAGTGAGAGGCGGGGAGGAGGGAGGAGGAAGAGTAGGATGGCCGGTAGAGCAACATCAGCACCGTTCGCAGAGGTCGGAGAAACTTTACGAAACTCTACTCGTTAGAGGTGAACGAGTGCTTACGCGAACGAATCATTACGCTAATTAATTACCGCTGGGAATCGGAAAGGGATACCGAGTGTATTTCCTCATGCGATTTCATGTTTCGCGTACACATTCGCAAGCTTTTTGCTTCGTGCGCTGACTGTAGTAAAATCGAAACTTTCGAACGGGATCGAAGAGTCGCAACGTTCGAGTGTTATTAAATGACAGAAAGACTTGGAACGTGACGCACACGTGTACAATGTGTTTTTAATATAATATTATATATTTACGTGTATGTGTGCGTGTGTATGCATTTATATAAAATAAACGTAGTTAGATTTTGGAAGAGATCCACGAAACCTAAATCAAATACGACGGAAACATAATAACAGAAGGTCTAAGCGCATTTAAGCGTCTGAGTTTCTCGCGAAACTGTAGACGCGAGTTAAGCGAATTACACTTCTTGCTTCTACGCTGACGGAATGTTTGTGAGATCTCTCTGCGAGACACGCCAGTCTCGCTTTTATCTCCACCTTCGTGGGCAAAGGTTAATAATTTTAACGGCAGAAATATTCCGCGTTAGCCGGTGCATTGTTTATGCAACGCGTATGAAATCCGTGTATCAGCAACCAACAAAAATATATATTGAAGCAGACGTTGGCGTTCGCCGCGTCTATTACATGTACAAATCGATGATCTCTCTTTAAGCTTGCAATAAATTATATAAATTAACTGTTTATGTTACACATGGTACGTATTGCACAGTGGAATGACAATGTTGTATTTTATTCATTTTTTTTTTTTTTTTTTATACACGCACAAAAACGCGCTCTTGAAATTCTTTCCTCGTCTCTCGAAGCTAAGCACTTCGTTTATGCTGAAGCTGTGCTATGTGCGCTACGTGCGCTATGTTCGCTATACGAAGTGGCCACAAATTTTTGTCATTTATATATCTTCTAACCTCTTCAATAAGAGCTTTCACAAATAACATTTTGTGTTGATAACGGTAAATAAAATACTTGCATTCTCGGTCTAATAACGCATGCCTGTCCACCGCAACGTTTTTTTAAAAGCCGAGAAACACTTCGCGACGTATCGCTAACATAACTTACGTAGCTCGATATGGTCAGTCACATTATCATAGGAAAGCTTAGTTTTTTTGAAAACACAGCGCTGTAATCTCAGCATATGAATCAGAAGTCTGTTGTAAAACTCATAGTTGATAATTAGTTGTCAACAATTATCGAAACGCTGATGCCGTGCTTCTCTCCACGGCGCCGAGATAAAAAAAAAATGCGAGGACGAGAGAAAGACAACGTTCCTCGAGAAAAGGACATGAGAAAAGACTTTTTATAGACACGGGAAATATACGTAGAAGGAGGAATAGTAAAAAGGGTTGAAACAGAGTGGGAAATCGAATAGGAAGAAGGAAACATCGTCGGCGGCGACGACGGCGGTGGCGAAGGTGATGGTGTAAACGTTATGCGATTTCAAACAAATGGCGAGACCGTGAGCGGAAACGTGACCAAGGATGCCGTCCACTCGGATGCCATTGGTAAGTTTACCCTGCGCGCCGCGGTAACTTACCGGTTGGGATCCCGCAACGGAACGAGGGATGGCAGCTGTCCTCGGTAGCATTCCGGCAAAGCGAGTATTGCGGCGTCGAAGAGGAAGAAAGGGAGAGAGAGAGAGAGAGAGAGAAGGGACTCGGTCTCGCCGGGGGAAATACGAGGAAAATTCGAGAGAGAGAGAGAGAGAAAAAGAGAGAGAGAGGAAAGCCCGATTTTCTACTTGAATTTTGCCGCGCACGAAACACACATCCCGGTTTTACGCGTTGCCGTTTTCTTTATATAGTCACTTTTACAATAAATACATACGTATCTGTTATTTACTTAAATAGAAACAAAAAGATCGGTTACATGGACTTTCGTTAAAAAATTTTTCCGATATTTTTGTAAAAAGAATGTTCTTTACTTCACTCGGTTACGCGCGCGCAGAGCGAGTTTTCAGAAGAAGAGAGCACGTAGCGCGGAAAATATTGGTGTATTTGATAAATATCGAGTTATTTTTTTTTTTCCTACGAAATATGCGGAGGCATCTTCGGAATGATCTTTGAGTTCGAATCACGTTATCCTTGAACGACAGAGAGGAGGAAAGATTTCGTGTATCTCGCGTCGTGTCTATCTATATGAGCGATCGAAGGCGGATCAGAATTTAATTGCCGCGTGCCAGCCGGGTGATCAGAATTTAGCGATCAGATAGATCGTTTCTCGTTATTGCGACGGGAGACAGTGAATTCCACGTCGTTCGCAATTGCCTCGTCGTGGTAATTAAATTGCGGATACACGCGCAGCGTACACGCGGTTTCTGTATCGCGGAAATGCAAACAGCGGCAACACTTAGGAGAGATATACATGTTTGTGTATGCGTGTATCAGCGTTCGGAATATATGAACGGCAAGTTTTCGGACATTAACAGAGGGGATAGCGAGCTTTATTGCGTAGGTATCTGGTAGTTTCGAAATTTGTCGATATCTCGAACGTTGCGCTGATATCTCGTAACAATTTTATCAACAATCATTGTATTTTTAACAATCGTTTTAAAATCCGATTTCGCCGCGATCAAAAGCAGAAAGATACAGCTCGATACAGCCGCGCGCACGATTCGCGCGCGTCTTCGCGTGTAAATATTGAAATACTGCAAAACTATGGACAATTCTCTCGAAAATTAAGCCCCGCTCGCACGCAATGCTTTTCAAAGCGAGCATTACGAGCATTCCAGATACGGGAAATACGCGGCCAAACATTTGGCGAACTGAATGGGAAGTACAACGAAGTAGCCACAAACGATATCGAATACGTTCCATACCGCTTGCGCTATAGTTTCACCAGAACATTTTCTCTTATGAGCAGCAACTCGACACCAATATCCGGATCGCATTCCCCAGCTAAGCTGATTGTGGATTTTGTTGAAATCGCCGCGATGATATTTGCTCGAAATGATTTCAATCTTTTTTTTCCAGACGGATATGTAGACAATAATTATAATAAGAAAAAATTTTAATTGATATCCTATCATCGGTGGTCGCGATTTATAGTGGATGGTGGAAAAATAATTAAATTAAATATTGTTACATATATATGTTTTATTTTCTTCATTAAAAAAAACATACTGACATTTTTCAAGTATGTATGTACATATGTCTTTGTGTACGTACGATGCACCCGACACTTGTTTTTTTCCTCTTCCGGTCTCATTACCGTCTCTTAAAGAGGGCGACGATGTTTCGCGTCGAAGCCGAGCGTACCGCGCGTATAAGGACATCTCTGATATATGGGAAAGTGGTGTGAAGTTGAGCTTCAGTCGTTAATGCACGATGCATTTCTAAAAGCTTCGCAACGAGTAGGCCATCACGACGCGTGAATTTTCATCGATGCTCAGACAAAAAACAAAGTCACGTTTTTCGGTCGTGTCTCTTAGCGAATATTTTCTCGTTTTGCACGCAAGTCAAGTTTCGGAGATATTGTTTTCATTTAGAATTCATGCAATGAGTAGGTGACAGAAGCGCGAAATAAATATTTTTATAAATTAGATTCGGATGTTGAACACAGTCTGTTTTAAAAGTCGCGGCTCTTATTCGATTTGCCTTTACGAGATATCTCGCGTGCGAAATTCCAGGTCGGAGTTACACTCGTCGGAATTACCCGACTGTGCGCGCCTTGGCCATGTAAGACGTGTATATGTACATATATCCTCTTAACTGTCTCGTATTAGAGGCGAAATGCCGAGCGCAACCGGTAACCGAAACAAAATCGTCGTTTCGTTGCGCGGAACAGCGCGCTCGCCCGGACGTGCGCGTTGGCTTCTATTCCTCCTTTTTCCGGTATTCTTTTTACACGCGCGGGGAAAGCAGTAAAAGCGCACCCACTTCCAGCTCGTTACAGGCTATTACGGTCGCGCGCAATAAATCGTTATAAAGCCACGCCTCTTTTCTTTTAGAAGTTTATAATCTGAGAGAGGCCCGTTCGCCCACGTTTCGGCCGATGATGCGCCATAAATCAGTTTTATATGTGGGAGAAATATGAAAACCATCATCTTTCACTTCGTAATATGAATGTAAAAAATTGTTAGCGTTATCAAATCCGCAATTACATCGCAAAATCTGAAAACATCATGCGCGCTTGTTATTTCTGTATTACATAAACATCCGCTGAGGTTTCAATATTATTCTTTGGTAAATATAATATAAAAGTATGTCGGGGAAAAAAAATGATACGAAAGAATGTACAACAGGAGCGAGGAATAAATCGGATTAAAGTTTAAAATTGATGCTATACCATATAGAGCGGTTGGGTTGGCCGTTTGCCATGAGAAGATTTAGCTTCTAGTTTAGTTCGGATTCTGCTTTCAATCGTATTCGATCGTTACTGGATTACATACGAAATGGCTTTTATACATAAAGAATTAAGCGTGTAGTCTATTAAAGCTGAGAGACGTAATAGAGCTGGTTTTTTAAAGTTTTTTTTTTATTTACACAAATGCACGGAACAAAACTATTATTTAACAAAACTATTATATTTCTGATACTTGCATACAAATTCTAAGTCCCGAGTAGAAAATATAAAGATCATATTCTTAAATAGGTAATTACGAATTCTCTTTTTTAATAACGAATAAATCAGCATTTTATTTATCGCGCATTTAACACTTTGAACAGCAATTACATTTGTTAATTATATTTTTTCTTCGCCCCGTTTTTGCTTTTTAATCGTATTAAACTAATAATTCGTTACCAAAATTGTGTGCGCACGCACGCGCCCAATTGTGCCGCATCTGAATTGAATAAAAATTCAATTAAATCCGTTTTTCTCTCTGTTAAAAGAAAGATTCGTACGTTTTGCAGCGCTGATGCAGTGTTTGAGAATATAACGCGCTGTAACAAAATCCAATAGAAAAACAATCGCGCTGAAACGATTTTTCGCCGGCGACAAAATTCCGGCAGAAAAGAGAGAGACAATATAAGACTCGCGATATAAGTGAGCGCCATAACTCGATATGCACTCGCCATTTTGCCAACAGCCACTGACATCCACCGCGCCTCCGGCTGTTCTCCTAAATCACTCGCTTAGTATCTCTCTGAAAAAGAGATCTCGCCGTGGAAAACGTCGCGGAATGTTCGGAACAATAACAACGTCGGAATGCAAAATGCTCTCCTCGCGCCCCATTGTGAGCAACGACAATCACACATTGTTATCGTTGCGACACATAATGTCGTTAAGATCGTTTTGCCGATACGACGGCGACTGTTACGGTAATTTAGCGTAGCACGTTTATTTTCCCGCAAATTATACGACGCTTATTATTGTCCGGTTACCGTTTGTTATACTCTCGCGAAAACTTAGTGCAATCGCTGCGTCGGTTGCGCGTAGCTCACAGAGCGCTTGTACATATTATTGCAAATTATGGGAAATATGCAGCGACAAGAGTTATAATCGGGAAATTTGCGCTGGCGTTTCGTATATGATGCATTCCTTTGTACTGTTGATGGCTATATGAATAATTGCGAGTTATACGATTCTCTTTCCGTAAATATAGCGTGCGAGTTTCGCGCGCGAGTAAGGCAGTTTTTTCTTCCGTCATCAGAATAATTTCAGCGGCGTGTACAAATTACAAACAAAAAAATTGGTATTTGTATATTTTTGTGATACATGGGAGTGTTTAACCTCTTTTTAAAAACTATTATCAAACGAAATTTACATTATAAACATTTAAACATAGTGTAGTGTGACATAATAAAGTGTAATATGACATAATAAAGATAAAAGTACTTTGCTATTATACTTTTATGAAAAAGCGCAGGAAAATTTTATTTCTTTTTTTTATTAAGTTCGATTCAAATCGTTCGAACGTTATATGTAAAACATTTATTGTAGCGAATTGCGTACAAAGTTTTTTAATTTAAACCGCAACTTCATTCGCATGTTTTTGAACAAGATGATCGCGCGTAATATAACGGGTTAGAAAAAATATTTGCCTTGCACATCGAGACGAAGGCGTCGATTTATGTCACGAAAAAGACTGCGGCGTGTCACGTATTCCCTGAGAAATATCGTCTGGTGATGGACGATGGCAGCGCGAGGTGCTGCACGAGTGCCGTGCACGAGAATCGAAATTATTGGCGAGAAAGCAAGATGGAAAAGACGAACGATCGGTGGTTGGAAACCAAGATGGAACAGACGACGACGATGTCGACGAGGAGGATCGTAAAAGAGAAAACGCGGCGCTCGTGCGTCGTGTTCTCTCTTCTCTCTTTTTTTCGATACTCTTTCTCTCTCTTTCGATACTCTCGCCTCAAAATCGCATCGTCCGTCCCCGCGCTCTCGCGCAGATCAACACGACGGATAAATCGACGGGAGAGCGTTTTTTCGTAAAATGAGATTTCGGACGGGAATTCGGCGACGGCGCGAAAAATTGCTGCAGCGACAGAGAGAACGGATTGTCCTCCTTAATCGGATTGCCGAACGACGAAATATGGCGTGCGAGTGTCCGCATACCGCGCGCGCGTCCGCGATTTTATCGCGTATGTCTGCCCGCGCCGCCGCGTCGACATTTTCATATTTTCGAAAATTGCGAGGCTCTCTCATTCGATTTTGCCGCCGGACGAGATTAGCGACCCTCGATGCTTTTATCGCGGGAATTTGTCGGGAAACCGTTCTTGATAGCGTCTCGTTTAGCAGTTACATGTGTGATCGAAAACTGCAAAGTTCCGTCCTCAGCTAAAATTGATACTCCGTTTTACGCTGTTTAGTTTCGTCTTGTTTGAAAAATCAATTTACATAAATTTTTCTTACCTTGTAGAAGCCATTTTTCCATTAAAATCTTTAAACTTTTTTCACGGAAAATTGTACATACGTAATCTACATGTACCATACAGTTGCTCTGTTGTTGGCCTATATGTGGGCCAATTCGGGCCTCTAAAGATTAAACTCAAGTTATATTCGACATGTAAACATCTGTGTAAAATTCAACGAACAAGTTTTAAGAACCGGCAGACGGAACCGTGCTTTTCTAAAAGAAAATATATAAATACGTCTTTTCATCAAATTGTAAAAAACAAGATCGGACAAAAGTTTCGAAAATTTTTCGTTGAAAAACATTTTATTCGACAGAATAGCGTACGCGTTCAAAATATGTTTACGTTTTTGGGAATGATTGCGCGTTTGTAATAACAGCGCACAGTGGATGCGTTTTTTTATTGCTCAACGGTATCAGTCAGCAGTTCGAAATACGTTTCGAACGTGAAAAAAAAGAGAGAAAAAAAAAACAGGGTGGAGTAACGAAACGCAAAATTCGCATCCCCGAAAGTTACCCTCGCACACACATATTGATTTTGCTTTTAGCGAATGCGTATATGTCGAATTGAAGCAAGGATTGTGAGATCGATAATTAGTCCTGTTGACATTACTCGTCCAGGTGTGTATCTATATAGATGTACCCACATTGCGTGCACGTGTGTACCCATCTCGGGCAAACCCCTGTCGCAAGGTGGCTATCGCGCGGACGTATCCTTTGATCCTGATATTAGTCACGCGCCGATTTGGCTGTCATTAAAATCATTGAACCGCGATTGCCGCAGCTGAATCAGCAGCACGTCTCGATTATTTCATTTTCGGCCAATCGTTATCGGCTCGTTTGCCGCCGCTTGTAAGCTGTTTATCTTCGTCCCAAATTAAATAACAAAAGACAACCAGAGAGACAAAGAGAAAGAGAAGAGAAATCGTTTTCTTTCTCTCTTTCTCTTGCCGAGAGGTTCTTTATCCCGCTCAGAATAATTCATACGCGCTCGACTATATTTTTTCTTCAGATAACATATGAATATCAAGTGCGCCAAAGCATTGACGCAGCTGCTTTGTACCTTGGAATATTAAAAGCTCGAGATACAATTTTTTTGCATACTATGAATTTTTTAAGTCTCTCGCGCGCTTTGCATGGAAAATATAAAGAGTAAATCCAACAAACTTGAAACATTATGTGAATATTCAAGGTTGAATATTAATATCCGCGCATTAACATCTTTTTGCGTCGGATTAAAATTAGTGAGAAACGGCGCGCACCTTTCTCTAGTGCTGGATATGCAAATTGCCGCACGCGCGCATAAAACTCGACTATTTAATGTTTACGAATGACTGTTATATTCTTTCGGCTTTTGAATAAGAGCACATTTATTTTTTTTTCCAGTTCACATTGCAATTTCGATAAAACGGGGTTAACGCATTCAAATCGAACTCGTGATTTCAACCGCACCGGCCTTAGCCGCGGTTTCGCGCAAGAACGTGCGGTATGATCGTCACTGATTTTCCGTAATTGTCGCCACCGCCATCGCCGTTGTCGCTGCTGCGAGGTCAGCCGCAGCGAAAATGCACCGCGACGTCTCTTCCGCACCGTCGGCGGCGTATTAGCACCGAGAATGCAAATAATTGTTCGCTGCGGTATACGTACACGCGTGTGTGCGCGCGCGTATATGTGTTAGGGTGGCGAAACCGACCTCGGATTGTAAATAGAGCCGACTTCTCGTGATGCTCCTGCCCGTGCCGCGAACAGGCTCGTGTCGGTTTGTTCGTTGATGTGGATACATATGTCTCTTTGTGTGTGCGCACACATAACACACGCCCGACCGATGGATCATCCCATCCGCCGACTCTCGGTGAAGAGCCAAACCCTTAATGTGCTCTGCAAAAAAAACAAACGTATTCTCGAAAATGCTTGTGCAAACAACGACCGTACACAAGTAATTTTAAAACCGCGTCTCTTTTCATTTCGAAAAATTATTTATTTATCCGCGCGTATAAGTTTTTCAAGTTTTATGAGATAACAAAAAACTTCTGCACAATATTGTGTAACTCCGTGTGCGCCGCCGGTGGACGCGATTAATCGCGCTAGTCCGGCACGAATTAATTGTCGACATCGATGATTTATCGCAACCCGTCTCGCCGCAATATTTTAGCCGCGGATATTTTTCCCAGCCGGTTTTGCGCTTCGCTGACCTATCTACCCTATCTACCTTACCCTTCCGCACTTTTCTGCCGGGAAGAGGAAGGAGCTTGCGCGCGCGCGCGCTCTTTCTCTCTTTCTCTGACTCGGCGGAATCATTTCTAGGAGGAAACTAACTCAACTCCGCGTCTTGTTTGTTTCTATTTTACAGAAGCTGCAAACAATCGGGGAGGATTTCTGCGGTCTCGACGTGAACACGCCTTTGGGCGGCGAAGAACCGATGGGCGCGGTCGCAGTTTTAACGTTCGACACTCATCTGACGGCCGTGGCGGCCACTTCAACTGGCGACTACACCGTTGTTTTCGTGGGCACTTACAAAGGGCATCTCAAAAAGGTCAGTGTGCTCGAAGTCAATCGACTTTGATATTTCGATATGTTTGTCATTGAAAACCAGTCGACGTTTAAGGACAATTCGCGAGGAGAGTTTTATTTCGATTATTTAACAACGGTGTTTGAAGCAGTTAAATAATATAATAATAGGATCGCCAAATTGGCACACGCACACAGTCGAATGTCAGATCGATAATAACATATAGATTATTTGTGGTTGGCTATATTATATTCAGTTATCTCAAGCTTCCAATATATTTGGTGAGAATGTGTATTGAAGCTACCGCACTATATATTTGTGGTGTTGCATTAGTATAATTATTATACATATATATGCATGCACATATGTATAAATTGCGGTTACATATAAATAAACATCTACGCGCAATAATCAGCAATTATAAAGTCATCGATTAGCAAAGGGCGCAGTTCGACGTCCAATACTCTCGGCTCTTCGGAGTTTCCGGCATCGAAGGTAAGAAGTTCAGTAACCCTGGACCTAACGGGGCAAAACAGATCAAATGGCAAAGTTCACCAGTCACATATACGTGCGTATATGTATGTGTATGTGGGTGCACGGCATATCGGAGTACACACTATCGTGTATATATGTATATACACAGTCTTCCTTCATCGTCGTGGCGTTAATTAATCGCGATTGCTTGAAACAACACGATAGATCGCTAAACAACACTTTTTACTCAAACTCGCGCACTCCGCGAACTTTTTGCAATTCTTTCTTGCACAATAGTATCGATCCGCTGCAATTTATATCTATTCAAAAGTGAAAACGTGAGGTTTTTGAATTCCATTAGTTTTTTTTTCTCGCACAAATATTTTCAGAAGAAACGTCATCGATATCGTTTTTTGTCGATTATCGCAGATCTCTTCAACATTTCGTAAATATCACGAAAATTATCTAATCTACGTAGACGGAAAGAAAATGCGTACTCATTCGTGCGATCTCGAGCGGCGCGCACAGTCATCGTCCTCTCAATAGAGAAAGTAGCGATAAATATAGTCGGCCACGTCCGTATCGCACAGACATAATAGTATTTATAAAGATTATTATTATACATATACGTATAACACAGAACTCACAGACGCGCTTGTATACGTATACACGCTTACGCACACTTTCTGTATTTACCCTGCGATAGATACACATTTTTTACGGTGCAACATATCATACGTAATATATCTTGTTATAAATTTATATTATTTACGGCACCGTAAACGTGCGAAACATTTCTATCCGTTACCTATCTCTTTCTCTCCCGAGATTTATCAGCCTCGTAAAACGACGACGTGTACCACTACTGATTCGGACGGTTAACACGCCTCTGAAACGGTACATCTAGAAGCCGGAATGGCTCGTGATTCCGCTCTTTTAAGGTTCGCGACTTATGCCTCTTGCCGTTTCATACGGAAACTTATTATTAACTTATTATCTCGGCAAAGACCTCGTTAATGTTTCTTTTGAATGTCCCCATCAGTTTTACTCGATAAGGTGATAAATTGCTAATTTTGCTCGATAGAAATATAAGACACGCGCCACATGTGTATACAAAATGGCGCGACGACAGTCTAAGAAATAGAAATAAGAACGAGGTTGTCCTCCCCTCGCCCTGTTGCATCTTGTATAATTCATCGATCGATTGGATTTCGGTTTTTGCCGTTCCGTTTGTTCGCGTGCGCGACCTACTGAAGCGAGAGTATTTCCACGTGAGACACGTGGCGATATATGATGACGCACGTGTGCTCTCAGTCTATACATATATATCACTCGTGCTTATTAATATTAACCAGTACGGACGATCAGTAACTGGATCGGATCAGTAGTTTACTTTTCACTAAGCGCAAGAGTAGAAACGGATTTCTAGAGAAAGAGAGAAATTTGATCTGTGATTTTTCGTCGATTTCACAGATAATTTAAATACACAATTGTTATATTTTGTGCTTTGGAAATGTGAAATTGATCTGAATAGAGAAATACATCTGTAATAGAACTCTCTGTGTTAATACGGAGTTTTGTGTCGATATGTTACACGTATTTAGATTATTGTTCAGAATTACGGTGGAACGATTTTACTATTGTTGACAGATAACATTCCCCAATTATATAACAACACAGCTTATCAATTATATGTCGGCGCAATGTTATTGGAGACAAAATTACTTGCGCTTCGCCAATTGATTTATCGCTTTTACCTGATAAAAACCTAAACACATGAATATATATATATATACATATATATGTGTGTGTAGCTCGATACAATTGATAGAAAGCAGAGATTTCTCATGACCGTGTTACGCGAATCAACTGCTGCCGATGATCTTCACGGCGCCGGATGAAAGTTTTTCGCACGAGTGCATCGACTCGCACGGGTTAATTATCGGCCGGTCGGTGATTAATAATCGCATCGATATTGTTTATCATTGCGATGATCACCATTGTGACGCGGCCGCGGCGAGATATTTCGTCCGCGATCCCGGCAGGCGCTGCGAAAAGATGCCGCCTTTACGAAGACCGAAGCGCGAAGGCGGCGAGCGGTGATTCATGACTCGTCCTAATCCCGGAAGGTATTAATTAATGATCGCGTCCACTTATACATATATATATATATATATATACATATAAAACGTGCGCGATCGAATGCGGACCGGCACCTCTTGGGTCATGCCGTGGGGTCATCCCATCGGGTATTTATACGTGCAACACTGGCAGTCACCGTGTGAATGCGCCGGTAAATAACCTTTCAATGTACTTTCGGATCGGAACGAGTCGGCGTGTATACTCCGTACATAATATAGCATGCTCGAGTCTTTGAAGATATTGACTCGTTGGCGTATTGTGTAAGAGATTGCCGTTTAGTAATAGGTCAAAATTTGCGGAGTAGTTTTAGTTAATTACTTCTTTTACGTGATTTAAATCTTTACATAAGATATAGTTGGATGAGATCGATAATGTAACTATTTTAGATTAATTTTTTATTTTATTATTTACGATTAAGATTGATCGGAGACACATTGTTTCTCTCCTTTTTCTTTCTCTCTCTTTCTCTATCAAGTATCTATAGTTGAACAAATAAACTGTTTATTCATTTATCTATTTATCTATCGTGCATTTTAATTTTGCGAGCATATTTTTTGCCAATAAAAGTTTCGCTTAGTTTACCTACATTTTGTACAGCAATTTTGTTTTACAGCAATGTTTTTGTTGTTTTTACGAATATATATTCGTATGTTTAGATGCGGAGGACTTTGCGGAGTTTGTTCTCCCTATTAATCAACGCAGCTTTCCTAATTAACAGGTTCTAAGACGTTTGACGGTACGCAGTTTCTCTCTGAGTTCAGTTACCCCCGGTTATAATCTTCAATAGAGAGAGAGTCTCCCGTGTTTCGAGTCTGTTTGCCGGCTAATTGCCGACGCATCCGACGTCGCGATCTCTTAATTAATACGCAGATCTTAGATCCCACCAACGGTCTCGCAGATATTGAGCGCGACAACGAGCCGATCGATTGATCGGTCGTCGCGGTTTCCGAACCTTGTCGAGAGACCGCTATACGGATGCTTCGCTGCTGCCGCTGTTGCTGCAGCAGTAATTAACGATCGCATGCCGGTTCTCCTGCGCGTTTAACAACGCGCGACTGACGTTTATGGTAGCGATGGCATAACTATTGGAAACTGTCTTTTACGCTCTCTCTTTCTCTCTCTTTTTCTCTCCGGTATTATAGGAATATAAGAGGCGCATGCGCGTAACGAATAATGTTGCGAAGCTTCATTTACGAACATACATCAAATAAGTTCGTATCCAAGTGTAGCTTTACAAGATTTGAAAATTTTATAATGTACACATATCGGCACGTATCGATTCCCCGATTAGTCGCATTTCCCAGAGATGAGAAAGAAAAACAAGGACGGATTCGAAATACATACATACATACATAGGTGCTCTTGTCTCGTAATCGGAACGGAATCGACTATGCATCCGGCGAGCGCGCGCAGACAGACGTAATATGTTTTATCGCGAAATGATGAAAGTTCGATACGGAAGGTCTTCGGGTCGAAAAGTCATAGAGCGTGATTGGATAAAATTGTTTGATTTTCCGATATCCGATATAACGGGAGTTAACGCCGAATTTTTGTCGAAGCGTATTGCAGAAGCGGGGTATACGGTTATACGCTCCCATTACACATTCTGGATTTTCGAATAAAATGTTCATTACATATTTCTTCGTGCAGCAAGAGCTCCAATCCGTAAATCACGCAAAATCCAATTTTTACGTCCCCGTATATAGTTACGAATTTACGACTCTTCGATCTTTTCGACAAAAAAGGACTGTCAAATCGAATGCAACGTCGATCTTTTATGCAATCGTTTCCATCCTTCTATTTTTTTCGCTGACGTTGCACCTCGTTAGAAGATCTCCGAAAAAGGGAATTATTTCTACGAAGTTAAAAATGGTTATCTTTCTCTCTTTCTTCCACGAATCGCTTCACCCCCTTCTTCACCGTGCGGCATTCGCGCGCGATAAGGCAGCGCGCGAAACGCGATTTTCCGAAAATTCTCGCACACAGAATTTGGGTTGGACGTAACGGCGATTTAATCAGTCATAGCTGTTACGAGGATAGGCGGGCATAACCGCGCTGGATTGTAGATTAATTCCAGCGTCCATCAATCGACGGTCTCTATACGGAGGATTACGATTAATAACGGCAACGTTTAGGGGTTTCGATATGAATAATCGTCTAATGTGTACGCGCGTTTCCATATTTCGGAAAATAAAAAATTAGAGACAAAAAAAAAATACACGTTGATTGGTTTCAAATTAAAACAACTAAAGTATATAACACACGCGAATGCGAGCAAATTCGTCAGCAATTTACGAAGTTACATTGTTTCGCGTTGCGAGAAGAAAAATATGGCGAAAGAGTTCGTAATTATTATTATTATCGCAATATCAGTATTACTCTCTTCGGTACTCGCGCGCGAATATATTCAAATATATCCGCGACGTGTGTGGTACTTCCGTTACAAAATTAGCGCGCAACCATAATAGTTATTCATTAAATTGTACTTCGTGAAATTTGAAGCCCCATCGCGCGTTAATTGAGTTTTGCAACATTAATCTTTGCTCGCGCTTATATACGCGCGTTTGACTGGTCAAATTACTTTGATCAATAAGTAATTCGATGTAGCGAAAAGTTTCGCTTTGATTTTGTAATTTAAAAAAAAAAAAAAAAGAAAAAAAACAGCCGCAACATTTATTCTCCACTGGTTCAATTCAACCTGAACACACGAACGAGCCTACAAGCGATATATCAATGCGGCAATACAAAATCGCTTACTGGTTGCATGCGTTGTCAATGTTCCGCGTGTATATTTTCGATTAAACAAGTAGGGCAAGCAGATTTTGCATGACACAAACTGTATATATGTATATGTATATATATATATATATATATATATATATGTACACATATATATAATGCGGATAATAGATTTGAACGGGGAGCAGCGCTAATACAACCGCGACCTAAACCGCAAAATAATGTTTTGATGCGCGCGCGGAGTAATTAAGTGCACCAATTTCAATTTGTTCATGATTGGCGAATATCGCGCCGCGCGCTAAGGGAGGGATCACTGAGCACACTTTGAAGGGCGTGTTCCGCGATTATTGCGCGCGCGTTGCGTTTCAGAGAACACGTGCGCCAGGACGACGACCATGGGGTTAAGGGCTAGTAATGGGTTAAGCTTGGGAGATTCCCAGTTAATTAATTGGTATTAACGTGCGGCTCGATGGGGATATAGACACGACGCGAAACCACGGATCATCCCCCGGACATTTGAAAGTGTCTGTAGCTTGTGGACTATACCGTTGGTACGTGTACGCGCAAACAGCATAAATTACGCCGAGCGGCGAACAAACTCGCCCGAAATTCGCAAAGTTAGTCGCGAAAGGATTTCGTGTAAGTTGCGGTAACATTTCAAATAGGATGAAAAAGATTTATCCTAACCCACACACAAGTATAGATAATGTCAGTGAGTTATAGTTTTGCCGATATTTGTACAGCACACAAATTACTTCGAGAATCGAGAAACTTTTGTTAGGGAGAGGAGACGGAAATATCATCCGCTCGCAAAAAAATCCGTTCGATAAATAAGATGGCCGCTTTTAATGGAGGCTTCAACGTGGACTCGTCGTCGTTCGTTCGCATTAAACGCTCGGTCGAACGGAAAGAATTCCGACGCATCGCGTCGCATTGCGCGCGCGAAGTCCCCGACGACGACGACGTCGACGCGCGCGGATCGATCGCTTCGTAATTTATTATTCGCTCTCGCGTCGCGACGTTCGATGACAATAACGCGTGACGGTTCGATGATAATAACGCGGCGCGGCCGGGAAACGCGGGGAATGGACGAGCCGGTAAACGCGGCTAATAGGGGCGTCCCTTCTCGTCGCACAGTTTCATCAATGCGCAATAATAGGCTGCGGCGAACCGAGCCGCGACTACAGCATTCGAGCGAGCAATTAGATTATACCGTATGTTCGGATCGCGTCTGAAAATTCCAATCAGTAATAACGGACCTTATCGTGCGGCGGATGTAAATAATCGACACGATTCAGCCCGATCCACCATCACCGCCACCACCACTCACTCTCTTTTGTAGATACAGCGAAGGGGAGGATCGCGAAGTCATGACTGAGATTATAATCCTTCGCATTGCTGAACGTACTACACGATGCTACGTATATATAATGCGGGTAAATTAATTAATCCAACGGACAGAGAGATATACTAATGAGGAAAACGACTCTATCTTGCCAAG
Source organism: Pseudomyrmex cubaensis (assembly GCA_014825685.1). Classification (NCBI taxonomy): domain Eukaryota; kingdom Metazoa; phylum Arthropoda; class Insecta; order Hymenoptera; family Formicidae; genus Pseudomyrmex; species Pseudomyrmex cubaensis. The sequence goes on along the minus strand of QVOA01017276.1, from coordinate 25,887 downwards.
AGCACCCTCCCGATTAGACCGATCTGCGGATCAGCGTAAAACCCTTGGAGGGATCAATTTGTCCGGCAATCGAGCATTGTGCTGGGTGTGTGTGTGTGTGTGTATCGAAAAGCCAAATTAATTTATATATCTACCACGTTACACGTTTCGTTAATAGAGAATGTGGCTTAGCAGTTTGTTACATTAATATTACTGCTTTCACTAATCTACTTGAATATATATATACAATTTCTCGCGTTCTATAATGAAAAAGATAGATAATCGTCAAAATGTGTATTGTAGATTATATAGACATTAATTATTTTATCAAATTTAAATTAATATTCGAACGTGTTTAATATCAACGTTCCTACATACTGCCTACATATTACTTGTTAATTTATATAAGTTTTTATATATTCTAATATTTCGTCTTGTTTCGTGCTAATTTATGACGTAGCTTTGTTTATCAAGCTTGTCATGTGTGATATCGCGGTCAGTGCGCGCGAGAGCTGTGCTGCTGTTGTAACGTTGAAAGATACGAAATTAAGCGCGACATAACGGCGGAATTAATCGGTCTTGCGATTAGGGCATAAGAGAGAGAGAGAGAGGGGAAATAGAGAGAGATTGAGAGAGAGAGAGAGAGTCGACAGACACAGCCGCAAGCATTAGTTCGGTACAGCGCAGCGATCGATCGACTACTACCAGGTTCCGGCCGAGCCGTCGTGTTTCCACGCCACGAATTATTAACACGCTTTCGCAAAGTCTTGTGTCGGAAAGAGTATCTTCCGCCACATGGCGCTCTCCGGACATTTATTCACGGATATATTACTTTCCCTCTACCATCTTTTATTATAAGTTATAAGCATCGTAAATATTTACTTTGTGTGTGCGCGCACACACTAAACCGTACCTAAAACTACGCTCTGCGCGCACGCGCGCGCGCGATAGTTGATTAAAAACTTATTTACGGATATTGCTTGATTCCCGATTGGGCAATAATACACGCGGCTGTTCATAATTAAAAAATAAAATACGTGTAATAAATTGATCAAAACTGTAATGAAAAGAAATACATGTATAGCTTGTACATGATCAAGGTAGATTAATGATCAAACTTCCGAAACTACCTATGTAAGTGTTTGGAATCGTGAGTCATGCCGTTTTTTATCGCCACTTGACTCTCGCACGTCTATTAATCGTTTTTCTTTCTACCTTTCCTCCGGTCCCGGGATCTTTTATTGCGTGTCCCACGATCGACTCGCAGAAATAAGAGGAGCGTGACGGCGAAATAAGTCGTAGACGATGAGTAGCGGGGGAGAAGAATAGCGGGACAGAGAGAGTGAATCCCAGACCAGTTCAGCTGTGGGCGGAGGTGGCGATAGGAGAGGCTTTCGGAGAGGAAAACCCGAGGTATATCAGGTCTTGGCCTAGAACTCCCTGGGAATAACGAGAGATTGGGGCGACGAGGAAATTTCATCGCTCGCTCGAGCGGTCGATGTGTGCAGCTAGGCTGAGAAGCAGGAGGAGGAGGGGAAAGGAGAGCGAGAGGCGAGTGGGATGAGATCTATCGAATTTTCGAAATACCCGTGCACTCGGCAGTGTCGAACCAGACACCTCTATTTCTCTACGGCCTCTATCTCTCTCTCTCTCTTTTTTCTACTTTCCGTTCTGGCCCACCTTTTCACCCTCCACTTCTCTCGATTCGATATCCCTTCTCGCGCTGTCTCCCTCTCGTTTACGCTCGGGCGCCGCGTCTACTCGGTAATGATTCCCGATTTCTCAATTTCGCGGCTACCTAAGGTTCTCTTTTTTTTTCTTTTTGATACGCGAATTGAGAAGATTGCAGGAAGGAGAGAATCCTCGAAATTGAAAATCGCATGCTCAAAACGGAGCAAGTCCTTCTGTATACTTCCCGGATGATATCCGGAAGTATACAGAAGAATGATACACGCGAGTTGGAAGCGCGAATGATTTTCCACGGTCACTAGAAATCTGAAAGCGCTGAAATAGTCGTAGAATTACATTATTCGTTCTCAAGCGAGTTCCACAAATATTCCGAGCGACGATACCGCCGACTCTTATTCTCCCTTTTTGTCTCTGTTCCTTTGTCTTTGCCTCTCTCTTTCCCTTTCTCTCCTCCTTTCTCACGTCGTTAATTCTACTAGGACCTGCGGACGGATTCTCGCATCCCTTCGTTCCCAAGGGCCGCCCATGAGAAATTATGAAGGAGATATTGTACGTGTGTCACGTCCGTGCGTCACATTCTCGTTTTCGACCGTCACTCTGGAGCTCTCAAGGACCGAGTATTAACATCAATAATGGAAGAGATAAGTAGGTTGTGGATACCTACGCTATTACCTACAAACACATTTGTTACTCTCGAAATTTATCTGTTAAGATAAATGACGTTACTTTAATCGACGCTTTCTTTAACATTTGACACTTTCAATGAACTGAACGCGTTACGGATTATCGTGTGTTGTACAGAAAAAAAAAACGAAAATTGTGTATTTATCGATTATATATATATGATCTATTTTGCGAGGGAGTTTCACGTCTCTTACGGTTAACCACTTTCCTCCACGTCGTCGTTGACGAAATTACCGAGAGTAATAAGCTTTTCTTTTGCCATCCGCGCGCCATAGAATAATTAACGTGTCGGAAGCCCATAGGAATAGAGACGCGAGGTAGAGAATAAAGTTTCCTCGATTGCCTCCGAAAACCAAGGCGGAAATTATAACCCCGCGACGCGCGCGTGGCGCGTCGTCCGCTCCGCTTTTTCAAGCTATCGTTTTCCTTCCCTGTATATCCGCCGGCATTTCGTTCAACCCGGAGGAATAAATAATCGCGCCAGGGCAAGTTGGAAATGAAAAAGGTGAAACTGACAGCTACGAGAGTTTCCGTTTCCTATTATAACCGTTTTAAGTTGCGACTTGCAGTCGCGGTTATTGCTCCGTGAGGTAATATTGTGTTTGCTTATGACGCCCGCTTATTGGAAGCGGAGATTCGCTTCTCCGCACCTTGATCTCACGTCGCGGAAATATTCCGACCCGGTATCTCTTTATTCGAAAAACGGATGCGATATCTCCTTTATATGTACATGAGAGAAACGATCGCGCGACGACTCTTTATTCGCGAAACGTATATGCGACGTCTCTTTATGTATTCGATATGAAACTGGCACGAGATGAAGTTCCCGACAGAAATGAGAAAACGAGAATTGTTCAAAGAGAGCGACTGTTCTCTCACTCTTCCTTCTCCCTCCCTTCCGCAATCTAATCCGACTTCAAACGAAATGTTCGTGTACATATAATTTTTTAATAATAATTTACGTGATTTCGTGAACAAATTAAAATTTACGCCGTGAAACTAACGAAAAACTGTTAGTTGATTGCTATACGTGAGAGCTATAATTTTGCGTGAAAATTATGCGCCGATTCATATTTGAGAGAGGGCAAAACTCCAGGAAATAACGGCGCGAGAGAACGAGAGTTTCGGCGATAAATTACGAGACGACGAGAAGTCTTGTCTTGTTTAGGCCGCGCCGTAGCGGGCACTTCACAGAAAAGCTTTCTTCCCCGGCACGTCGAAAGTTTCGTTGTTGCGAGGCCGCGTCCGCAGTTAAGCCGCGCGGCGATATTCCGCCGGGAGAATTTCCGCGCGGTGCGCAAGTTAAGCGAAACTTCTTGCTTTCGTTATCGGGGTGAGAGGGTACGGTAACCCGGTGACACGGGGGAAATCCTGTGTGGCAGGTTGCCGTCGCGAATTCCAGGCGGAGGCATAAAACCACCCTGTTTCTTGTGAATGTTGTCAAGTGTCGCTCCGTCGTTTTTTCGAATTTTCTGCCCGCTTTTTTTTTTTTTTTTTTTTTTTTTGCCAGCGAGAGAACGCGTCGTTATTTTCCACGCAATCAATAAGAAAGCTTTTGTCCGGTGAATTACGAGTTTGGAAGTGATTAACCGGCAAAATATTGTGCAAAATTCAGATTTCGCTTCGTTTACTTTGACTCACTCGAGGAGTAATTTTATGCACACACAGAGAGAGAATACCTGTTTAATACGCTATGCGATATTTAACTTCGTATGAAGCCGAGATATGAAGCGCGCGTGATTTATTGCTGAAAATCACGAGAGACAGAATATAAGAGGGAAGAGCGTTCTGACAATTAGTATAAATTATACTCCTCCTCGTTCGAAACAAAAAAAATCGATTGTATCTAATTCTCATCACGATCGTAAGTCACCTGTATTTTTTCCCTTCTCCCACATGGCTCATACCTCGGGAAGAAATTTATTCCTCTCACGTGGAAGATATTTTTCGGTGGATAGGACGGCGCTAAAACGACTAGACCTTCCATTATTGGCTGATCCACTCCTAATCGATCGTAACTCGGGTAACGTAACAGGGAACGCGACCCGGAGACGGGGAGAGAGAAGAAGATCGGGAACTTAAGTCAGCCCCGAGCTACATTCGTCTAACTGAAAACACACGGAATTTACGACGACCGAATCGGTATTAATGCGAGAACCCGGAACGGGTTTAGACTGATGCTCTTTCATCGTCGCCGAAGATTACGCCCGTAAATAAATCAGCGTAGGAACTTCCCAGCTGATCGTTACGTAATCCAAGTCGATCTGAATCCCACGCGCGGCGCGGTGTACCCTCTTTCCCGACTCAAGATTTGCGACATCGTTCCACCTAGGGAATCTTGCCGGGCGATTTGCGACGCGCCACCTTGGCGGTTTGTCTAACCGCCGAAGTACCTTAGCGTTCTAACGCGCGGGAGAAAGAGTGCTTCATCGTACCGAAGCAAAAAAAGAAAAAAAAAAGATTGCGACCTTTCTTCACGAAGATAACCGATCACTTTGAAAAACGTACGAACAAAATTGCATTTGGTTTGCGAACTCTCATCACAATTTTTTTTTTTGCAAATTGATTTGCAACGCGAATCGCATATCAGTAGTGACGAAATAATTATTAACCAATTGTGCATACATGTACATTTAATGATTCGTGATTTATAGAAAATTTATGTTGTTAATATAATATATAGTTACTGAGGGAATAGGTGTATTATATTTTCTAAGTTGCATTAATTATGAAAAGTAATATATACACGCGCGTGTGCGAGAGAGAGAGAGAGAAATTTTCATTATGTATTTATTATTTTATATATTTATATATAAACCCGCGTGATTAGTTTATTCATATAATATGCAGAATGTGTACATGCAATTTATAAATATGTACATGTAATGCAAATAATATAGTCGTGTATTTACTATCGAATATTATTTCATTGTACATATATATTTAACTCACTTAAATATGATGAAATTAACTACTATAATAAATAATACAAACAGAGAGCATTCGCGAATATATTTTTAAAAACTTTTTAAAAGAGCTGCGAAATCGATATATATAAAAAAAGTCACTCGCTCTTTTTTACACATATCTCTCTATTTTTCTTCTATTTTTCTTCTGTCGTCAATTTGATTTATGTTACGCTGTTGGTCTCGCGATGATGCTCGCGTTCGCGTATCAAAATATTATTTCAGAAAATCAATATATCCCAACTATCCAGAAGCAACATTACTTTCTGGTCTCTATAGCCGCGGCCTCCGATACCAATTTTATTTCTTGCCTGCATATCACTCCGATCGTCTCGTGGCTGGCCGCAGCGCGCTTTAGGAATTTGTGGAACGCGCTAAATAGAAACCCTGGGGTTTTTCCGCGTTCACCTTCACGGAACCGTTACACCGCGCGCAATATTCCCTCTGACTTCTTTATATCGATAATAATATAATGAGAGACGAAGGCACGAAGACCACAAAGTGAATTTCTAATTAATGCGAGCTTGTAAATTAGATTGTCGGCGATAAAAAAAATACGCAGAGAGATAAAATGTTTAAAAAAAGAGAAAGAGTGAGTGAGATAAGATAATTATTTCTCAAAATCCCTCCTTTCCCCGAGCAACTGGTTCTGGAAAATTTTTGTACGATTATTCATAAGACAAATAATGAGGAACGACGGGGTGTAATGTGCAAATAATTTACTCATCCGCGACCCATTTCGATTAAATAACGGAGTATAATGGTAAACAAGCTAACAAGTTGATGCAAGTCATGACGCAGTCTGCAAATTACAATCCTTTCTCTCTTCGAACTTAATTGCGAGTTACAAAACTCTCTCGTTTGATCATGCAAAGCAGCGAACGTTGCACGCAATAATGACCTATGAATAGTTAATTCAAACGCGACGTCAACAGCCGCGTAATGACGTTGCAACTAGACTCACTTTTGTAACTAATTCATAGTTTCTTCTACGATCTCTCCGGTTTGTTATATCATACTGTATACACACAGAAATCATTTCAATTGACCTCTCTTGACTCTCTCATCTCGACCACCCCTTGAGTCCTTTCTCGCGCCTCGCGACACGGCCGAGCATTCGTTAACGGGACTATCATTTTCAGCAATTCAGCTACGATCCGCTAATTTATATACCGTCTCAAGATACTCTCCCAAGCAATAAATACGTGTTTTATTGAAGGAAGTTATATAAGAGACGAAGTTAATTGAACAAAAACCCACGGAGATTGGAAATATAGTCGTAAGGTTACTAATTACTGTGTAATAACGGCGCGCTCTTAGACGATTAATTAAAATTTTACGAGTTAGCTCATCTTCGGTAGTCTTATTGGATTTGAATGGGTGGGGTATGATGACACGAGGTTCTTTCGGACATATATTTCGGTCATAAATGAGCGAAACGAACGCATTGTTGGCGTTCCTGATGGCGATCGAACGTCACACAGACGTTGGGTTAGGTCAGGTTCAGGCGTACAACCCGTGAGCGGGCTGTGAGTCCAGTGCCCTGTGAGAACCGTTCCGGCCGATAAACTACCTCGTTCACCGCGCCATGTAGAGGATTCGACGCGGATAGACGGTCGTGAGGGTTAGACCGGGTCAACCGAAACGCCAGACACGACGGAACGAACGCACGCGAAGAAGACGGCCGTGCAGCCAGTTAGTTAGCGTTACAATGCCCATCGGCCAAGCTTCTCATCACGTATCTCTTCTCTTCTCTTCGATCCCGCGATTCTCTCTGCAACTTCCCCCGCTTGACGTGAGCTTCAATTTCAATTTCTCCAGCCAGAAACCGGTTTTACGATCAAATTTGCAAAAGAACGATTTAATTTTCAATTCGTTGTGTCGCGCGCGTGTGTGCCGCCGCGGTTTTTGAGACAATTCGTAATAAAATAAAAATTACACGTTTTTAAAAGAAATTTATTGCGTAATTAATGAACTTCGATAGTAGGTAGCACTGATAAAACATTCAGAAAAAAATTCTTACGTAATTGTATATAAAATCGCAAATTACCGTTGGAATCACTGTTTCTCGTTCTCATTTGTCTAAGTCCTCTCGATTACTTTCGCTTGACGTTATCTATTTTTCATTCCTATGGTTGCTGAGCAAACCTATTACGAGTCGTTCTCTTTTTTACCAGCTCTTCCGGTACTGCTAACGGAGTGGACGGGTTAAAGATAAAAGCGGGAAGAAAAATTCGAAGGCGTGATAAGAGCGTTTTCTCGCAGCAGACGCGCCACTGTTGCGCTCGACTATGTGTGTTTGTGTGTGTGTGTGTATACATACGCGAATATAGCGGCATGTCTCGCGCTATGCTGCAGCAGCATGGCTACGGAAACGGAGCTCGAGAGTACAATTCCGAGCGGCGGGCGCCGCAGCGCGGGGGTAAAAATAAGGAACACAACCGGCCGCGCCGGCTCCACCCACGCGGTTTCCCCGTGAGAGATCGTACGTCAGTCGTACCAACTGTGAATACAACAGCCGTGCCGGGCAGGTCCAATTTGCCGTAGAGGCGACTGAGTAACACGTGAGAGAGAGAGAGAGAGAGAGAGAGAGAGAGAGGAATAGAATCCCGACTGTACCTACTCGCCGAAAGTCGATTTTCTCGAGCTAAATCCGATCTTCTCTCCTGTGTAGCCCATCTCTCCTCGATTTGTCAGAAGAAATGATAAGGCTTTTTGTTCGTTCCTTTTCCGCGGAATCACGGGTGACGCCGCGACAGACGATATTTCCGTTTTTCTCTGTACTCAAGCGAGTCTTTACGTTTAAAATAGAATCACCCGGCGACCGACACTCCGCGCTGGATCGAAGCCAGAAACTTTTTTAATTGACATTTTTTATGACCGATACATTATTCATGTATAGTGATATAGTATTTTTCCCGTAACAACGTTCACATTTACGAACGGAATAAATTAAAACTTTTTTTTTTTTTTTTTTTTTTTTTTTTTTTTTTTTTTTTTTTTTTTTTTTTTTTTTTTTTTTATTTGTTTGTCGTTTGAGCGGCGGTAAATTATTGATTTTGCATTTAATTATATTCAGCGATGTTTTTGGCGGCGACGACGACGCCTGCATTTACGCCGCGAACAATTGTGTTATCGTGGCAATTTTTTTCTTATAATTACGCGTCGAGGGTCGCTTTGTACGTGCCAGAAAATGCACTTGAAACAGCCAATTTCACGAAAATAATCTAATTTTCCTCTCTCGAAGCACAGCGCACCTTCCCTCTCAAAAAAAAAAAAAAACTACGATCGACTCGTGAACATTGATCGGTGCGCATTATCGAACGACTTTTACAACATAATAAATTTTAATTAACATCGTGGCAGCTCGCCCAATAATTGGGCCGCCGATGTATTCCGATCGCGACGATATTCCGCGTGTAATGATGGCGCCCGCACGTTCACTCGTTGTATAATACAGCCCTCCGGCAATCGCAAACGTGATCGATCGCGAACAAATCTGGTGCGCGTAATTCTGCCGTCGTCGTCGTCGTCGTCATCGCGCGGATATAAATGAAAAACTTAAAGAAAAGCCGCGCCGACAATCGGGGCCTTGAGAGTTCGCGCGCGAAAGAAAGCGGATCGGAACGCGCGCGTATAAGAAACGCGGCGCCGCCGTGCTGGAAAATCGGCCGGAAAGTGTCTCAAGGAAATCGCCTCGGTAAAACACGCGGGAACGCTATCGAGAGACAGAATATTGCTCAATGCTCGACGGCGATTCTAACGCTGCTTGCTCGCGTTTACGATCGCCTATTTTTCTATTATTCCGGATAAAGCGGAGAGTTTTCCAGTGTTTTTTTGATGCCAAAGGTTGCCACTCGTTTAACCTATAGATCTGTTAAACCGACCCCGGTTGCCGATGCATTATTCGACGCACGAGCTTCTCCGACGCGCGAGAGAGAGAAAGACGAACGGCAAGAATTCGTCGTGAGAACCGCGGACCCTTATCGGGCTTAGCCGGCGAACACGCCTGAAAGATTCAGCGGATTACGTCGAGTGAATCGCTCGACGAGCATTCGCGGTAAATGTTACATGACGTTCCGTTTTCTCTCTCTCGGAGATCCGCTGCTTTCGATAAATGGCTCTGCGCGAACGGGGCGCATTCGCTCGGATATTAAAAAGATGCAGGCATCGACGACGGGAGAGATAGGCCCCTTAAGGGTACGTTAAGAGTATTGAGCATTTTTTTTTTGTTTTTATTATTATTATTTTTTTTTTTTTTGTAACGTTCTTGTCGATCGTTAGATATTAAGGCCTGCGGCGTATACACAGCGAATTTTTTCCGTACACGCGAGCCGGTAAAGTTGTAGAAATATAATTAGAACGTTATTGTGTGTGCCGAGATATAGCACGAGAAAGTTTTCGTAACATTTAGAAAATACGAACTTCTCTCTCCTCTCTCTCTCTCTCTCTCTCTCTCTCTCTCTCTCTCTCCTCTCGTTAGATATTTACAACGCGAGATACCCTATCGAGAATGTGGTTTCAACTACCACAGCTATCTTGTACATGTACTTGCATTCGTGATATTTTAATACATCGAAAAGGAATCTTACACGCAAGTTTTGGTTTGAAGATCACATCGAAAATTCGATTAATTCGCGAGGCAAATCACATTCGCTCACACATTCGATCTAATTTAGCTACTTGAAATGTTTTGTGTCCGAGACAGACATTTTTCTTATACAAAGAAGTATACTTTTATATAATTCATTCTCATGATCTGCTAAGATGTTTCATCAACATCCCGAGACCAGGGATTATTCAACCTGCGTTCGCCTATATGAAAACTTAGTTACATATTAAGTAAAATCGTAACATCCGCCATAAGATGTTTCATCAACATCCTCAGATCAAGTTACTCAATCTGCGTTCGCTGTATGAAAATTTAGTTACATATTAAAGTAAATCACAACACGTCTGCCATAAGATGTTTCATCAACATGCCGAGATCAGATTACTCGATATCTGCGTTCGCTATTTGAAAATTTTTCGCGTATACAAAGAAAACAATGTATGAACACAATGTAGAAATCACACAAGCTGCGCTTTTTTTCGAATTTGTTTTTTCCCGAAGCGGAACAATTTTGTGTTTTATTGTGCGGTTACATTTACAAAAGATCGACGCCTGGTTCTCTTCGTGTATAAAACAAACGATCGTTCGACACCCCCTGAAATGGTGTGAAACCGCGTCGGCAGTTAAACGGACGCGTTAAACAGAACACGGAAGCTATCAAACGAAAAGTGGCACGCTTTCCTCCGCGGTAAAGTGTGCACGTCGATCAACCTTCGATGCTGCGTAATATTTTCGCAGAAATATCGATGCAAATATATATATATACACCACGGTTTCAAGATAAACTCTCGTAACGTTTTAATATCCGCCGTTTTTCGCGCGTGTACACAGTTTGCTTTTAATACATTCAATTTTTCAAAAGGTTTAACAATAACGCGCGAAAATATTATGACAAAAGCTTCTATCATTCTTCCTATCAGATTTTCATTAAAAAAAAAAAAGAGAAAGAAAACTTCGATTACGCACACTGTTTGCCTTCGTAACTGACAGGATGTACAATAACAGATGGATACGCGATACAAATGAACTAATAATCGCACACGGCTGTGTTATCGCGAAGTAGAGATCGAAGAACAAACAGATCGAAGATATTAGCGCGCAATGACACAGCGATTTCCGGAACAAATATTGTGCCGCGATCCCAAAAATTCAGCGGACGTTTTGTTTTGTGTTTCGCCTCTCTCTTTCTCTTTCACTCGGAAATCGGTTGATTTCCACGTTCTTCGCCCGGTGTGTTACGAACGCGCCGCGTGTCGCGCGCACGTGGACATATAAGTATCGATTCACCGGTGCACCGAAATGGCGAGAAGTGAGAGAAACGGAGCGGGGAAGAAAAGAGGGCGAAAAAATATGCCGAGAGTCACAGAGAGTCGCGTATATGCGCTTGTCGAGCCGTATACACAACGCCTCACACATTTTGTCCAAACTCGGCGAGAACTTTCACGTCGCACGCGCTTTCACGAGCCTGCGCAGCGCAGGGCCAACATACATATTTTGACGAAAGGTGTTTCGTGCAGCAACGCGCGCAAATACTTTTTTTTTTTTTGTTTTGTAAGATATTATTCACTGCCGAGAATAGCCGTTATATTTGAAAATGTGTTTTCGACTTTCAACTCTCGGTTGAAAGTGACGACGACAACAACCACGACCTTCGACTCGACTTCGGCTTTTGTTCGGCACGACTCTACAACGACGATGACCACACCGCGAGACAGATAGTTAAATAATAACAATATCTACGTTTAACAAATTGACAATCTTTATTATCACTTCTCACTTGGCTTTGCTTCACGCATGACATGTAAAGTGCTACGCTTTGATCGGCTTACATACCACCGGACCGACACGACGACAAAATACCCGGCTTAATCGGCACGACGCGACCCTTCAGCGTCCGAACGGATCGCTGCTCCGAACAAGAGTGTCTTCGTTCAAACGCGGGCGGAAAAATCCCCCGTGTCTTGATAATTCTCGAGTGCTCCGGAATATTCATCAACGTCACGAATCTTCCGGAGCACCACGTGGTTTTTGGCGTTATTCGCCGATCCGCAAGCGCGCCGATCGTTACCCTCTGTCATGTTGCGCCGCTAATATCTTATAGTTTTTATTGATATGCATGATGCAGCTAAGATCGATCGAAAGAAGAACCGGTTGTTGTTGTCGTTTTTTTTTTCGGAAACTAGCGCGTAAACAACAACACGTTCATATTTAATCTCTGTGAAAAAAAGGTTATTTTGATTGATCCTATCGAATGTTGACGATTAAAGTTAATCGAAAGCGAAGCGGTTTGCAAAATTTGCTACAAAACACTGCTTTAATTTATATATCTTCTTCGTGTTATCGTGAGTTCAAACGCGAATATCGCGTTATACGTGAGCTGTGTCCTGTTGTTGGCGCGTGCATATCAAATATTATATTTCCTAGGGTTTGTATTTATGAAACGGTCATGAAATTTATGTTGCTACTTTGTGCAACGCAATGTGTGTGTATCTCTGTAGACGCACGTGTAAATATCGCGTTGCCTACCCTACGCAGTCTGCGACTGTTTTTCAAAATGCGATGCAGTTAATTGTGACAAAGAGATAATTACTGATCGCCTTCATTGATCACGCTTTTCGGAAATTATTTTACTTTCAAGGAAACGTCTTGTATAAACGGTTTTAGATAAGTTCTCTCTCGCTGCCATTGGCGTATAATTTACATTACTTCAGCAAATCTAAAGTTAAATTAGACGTAGAGCGTAGTAGGCTAAATAGTTTTTTCAATTTTCCTCGAGAGAAATTTCGCAATAGGAAATAACCGCAAGTTGTAAACGTGTATCTAAGTTCGCGTAACGACATTTGTTAAAAATGAGATCGGCGCGCGAGGTTCTCGCGACGCCGGGAACGCGCGTAAAAGCGGTTAACGACTGGCGTCACGCTAAATGGAAAGCTATCTGTGAAAATCGTGTCATTTCAGTAAAACAGCGGGGCGCGCACGACCCATGTGGTAATTCAAAAAATCGAAGCGAGATTTAATTAACTCGGATTTGAGGCTGGCTACCTCGGCTGTATATCGATTCCAATGTCGTTGTTTATGAGATTCATTATGATTAGTTTGACCATCCGGATCTCTGATTAAATTAACTTTTTTTTCACTATCAAAATGATAATGGTTTATAATTAAATAAATCAGATGAACGCGCCGCGTCGCGAGAGAGGCTATTACGTCAAAATATGGGATATAAACTAAAGAGGATTATGTGATATTTGATCACAATACTGAATATAATTACAATTTATAGTGTACTGAAGTGGAACAATAACAAGAATAAAACAAAACAAAAAAATAACGCAATTTATTAATAATGTTGTGTTAAATAATATTGCTCGTATTTTTTAGACCGCATAAATTAAAATAAAAAACAAACAAACAAACAAACAACGGTAGATTGTACGAGTTTTTGCAACTTTGCATTTTTTTCGGGATAAAAATTAATTTTAATTCGCGCGCGCGATAATATAAGCAAGAATTGCACATTTGGAATAACAAATCTCGGAAATATGCAAAACAGATTAACGACGGCTATGTAGTTTGTCGACGAGGAATTAGAAATATATCTCTGCGCATTTATTATTGAGAATGCATTAAAATGAAACGCGAGCAAACGAGAACACGGTAGTGCGCGCGGATGTTTTATCTCGATACACACCACGTTTATTATGTAGCGCACTGCACGCGCGCGATTATCGCCGAAAACGACAATCGCGTCATTCGCGCGAATGCGGTTCGCGAAGTACTTCCAAAAATCCGTGCGAAAATTTAATTAAACCGGGAAATGACAACGGGTTCTGATCTCCCGTGTTAACTAAAACTCGAGTCATTGTGTTTCGCGCCCGTTGAAATCGCGCGCGCATTGCTTCGCGCAAAATGCAATCGGGCACGATGTCTCGAAACAATTTTTTTCGTACCAAATTACCTTTCCGGATCTATTTGCAACTTAAAAGCCTCTCGAAACCGCCCGCAGCGAAATTTTACATCGCTATCGATGGCGCAGGCGGCTGCGGTGCGCACACCGTGTCCGCGCGCGTTTGCGAAAAACCTGCTCCTAATTGGAAACGGTGAGGTAGGGAAAAAAAAAAGAGAGAGAGAGAGACCGAAACGCGTGTTGTACTGTGAATAAGTGGAAATTGCACGGCTCGATTCTATACGCTACGTGGAAAATATTCACGAATCGCCGTAACAATCATTCCCGCCGAGCTGCAAAATGGATCGTGATACACACAGCGGCGTATATCTGGAAGTGTTAGGAACAATGTGTTCCACTTGTTAAATATTTGCTTTGTCAGTGCCAACTGCACTGCATTTATCACGAGAATTTCGGCGCTTTTGTATGTTTGTGTACAAACTGGAGCGCGGGTATCGTTGTCAACACATTTGTATTTACTGTTGTATTTACTGCACTTATAATATATATATATATATATACGATGCGGCACGTTTGTCGGCTTAATTTTGAAGATGGACAAATAATCATACCTATGCATACTGTATATATGACTGTCTCTCTGTCTCGTGCCTTTCTCGCAATGCACATCATGTAGAAAACGTGTGTGTATACAAAACGAAAGCGCCTCGGCCTTGCGCCGATCAAGCATTGTCTGATGATGGCGTCGCCAAAAATAGCCGCGACCGATTGTAACATCGACGCGCGTTCGGATAAGCTTCGCGTACATACTCTGCTACGGGGACGCGACCTCATGGCATGGCGCGATTCCCTTTTTATCAGCGGAATTCGCTTTCGGAGCGAAAGCTTGGAATTCCAGCGGCAGCGAAAACCGGTTTTCCGGCTGCACAGACGATGAGGACGAGCCCTCACGAAGGAAGAGGAGAAGAAGACCCGTAAAGAAGCGGTGGGCGATCACGTTTCTCTCTGTCTCTCTCTCTCTTTCGTTTTCTCTCTTCGGCGACCGGATCGGTTTCTCCCACGATCGATAAATCTGCGCGAACGTACCAGCGCGCTATAGCGTAATCGTCAGCGGCTCTTCTCTGCGTGCGCACGCGTGCTCGTACGTGAGAACGAGCGACAAGCCGCCTCGATTAGCGGTATTAGCGCCTCTCGCTTGCCGTAGCAATATTAACCCCGTAATTTTTTCCGTCGGCGACGATACTTTACTAACCAGCAGGCAGGAGAGGATGCCGCGCGCGAAATATTAACGGACCCCGAAGCCCGTATTACCCCACAGCGTGCGATTAATTAAGCGCGCAATGTAGAGATTGCATTCTGTTTCTGGAATATAAATGAAAGAGAAAAAGAGAAGGAGAGAGATACCATTAACCTATACTGTGCGGAGTAAGAGATTCTTTATAGTGCAATAAATAGATAAATATTGCATTTTGCGGGAGAAGTGATAATGTTAAAAGGAAAATTAATGTTTATAAATTATACGCACGCGATTAGTTTTATCTGACAAAAAAGAAACGGCAGTAATAATGGTAAACAAAATGATGGAGATTGTTATTTGCGCTATTTAATGTACTTCGCGTCTTGTGCGATTCGCTTCGTGTGTAGGTATGTGTGCAAACGAGAAATGATAAAAATCTCGCGCGAGAAGATTACGTCACGTATGTGACCGCGCACGAGCCGTGCACTACTGTATCTCTGTGTTAATGGAACGATCGGTGGTGCGGCAATCGCTGAAGCAATTTTACGGTACAATTTTAATTGGCTTTCTCTGGCTCAAACGTGTGTATGTGTTTGTGCGCGTATGCGTACGTGTGTATATGTGTAGATTGCATAAATTACTATTTTCGCATTATACATGAGTTACACGAATGTATTTTAATTTACAACCCAAACGATTAATACGTACATCGTTCGCGCGCCCGCGCGCGCCGCATTTCCTATAAAATCATATTTGCTGAATAATTTCAGCCGAGGAGCCGGTCGATGCAACATATAGAGCTTATAAGTATGTAATTAACATCATTCGGATAAATTTGTTTCAAATTTATTATTTTGAGAGAGAAAATGACGTGAAAAGAGTAAGTTGAAATATAATCGATCGTTTTATTTACCGCGCGTAAAAGTCCAATAATAAAAATATATCTCGTAAGAGATATTTTTTCGTGTCAACTTCAGATTTCTTATATAGTGAGGTTTCTGCAAATACAGAAAAATCTGCGGGATATTTCGCGTATGCGGTAATATTGTATCGTGTACAAATCTACGCGATAACATCATATTAAGCTGAAAAAAAAAGAGAGAGTTATAGAACGATTTGACGGCGCGTTTAGAGACGAACGCGGCGAGAGGACGAGGTCGATGCTGAAACTACCTGGTCGGCTCGATGCATCGTCTCGATGCGCGCGGGATCGTTTCACCGGCAATGTTCGATCGATAAATCTGCACCTCCGTATACGCTACATAATCGCGATCGTTTTGCACGCGCCTGCCGCGACGTATGCGCGCTTACATGCGCGATTCAGCGACAAAATGCGCCTCTCGACTCGCGGCAACACATATACATATACACGCGCTTTATATGGACAGCGTGCGCGACCGCGCTATAATTGTTACGTATAGTACGTATACAACTGTAATTTGCGACCGTGCAATTTTTCCGCAAATTGCATTGTGTACCGGCCGTCCTCAAACTTCAAATTAGAATTGCTTAAATTGCTTTTTTTCTCTACATATTATACCTAAAATAGTTGATCTGTCATCATCACAATCATCGATTATATCGCGTTTATTATCAGATATAATATTTGAAAAAAAAAAAAAATTTCCCCGACGATGCACGAGATCATATCTTTGTCATGATGATCAAATGCGGCAAGTACTTTTCATATATGCGAAAGAGGCAGAATAAAGCGAAATATATTGCTCGATTTTGGGGCGGAAATTGAAGCGGGTCTCCTCCTCCTCCTGTTCCTGTCCCTCTTCCTTTTCCCCTCTTTCTCTCTCCTCCTCTCTTCCACTTTCCTTATTTCTTCGAGATAAAAAGACGAGCTTGTGGTCTGATCAATGCGTGCATTCTCGCTCGCGAGATTCAAGAATTTGCGATGTCGATGCCGCCGCGTGATGATACTACATCATCGCGTTTATAGTAACGCGGTAATATCGTTACACGTGTACGCCGGTACGCTACGTGTTACGCCGATGGCGCAGAAATAACGTAACGGATCGCCGAGACCCGCGGCACGCGGCCCATAACGTCATAACTTGCGCGGAATTACGGGATATATTTGCGCGACTATTTAGTGCTTCGACGTGAGCGCGACAAATAATGATGTCTTATTGTAATCGATGCATCATTTACATTCGCGCGTACGTACACGTACTCGCAACGAGAAAGGTCTGGATTTATAGGAAATAAATATAGGAAACGAGATGCAAATACGTGAAATGTGAAAGTGCATATTATATACGTATATACATAATATATATTATGTGTAAAATTTTTTTTTATCTAATATATGCATATTTCTCTTACATATGTATACACGATCACGTGCAAACTTTGCACTGTCGACGCAAAATATCTAAATATCCATCATTCTTAGTTATTTTATTAGGTTTTTTTGTAGTTTCGATAATCGTAAAGTTACTTATACGGAAGTAATTACCACTTGTGTGATAACTCGGGGTTTATTTGCTCGTTACATATACTTGATTTATTTATTCATTTCGCCTTATGTGCGAAGTTTTATTTTCATCGCGCAAATAAAGTCACCGCTTTGTTCGCTCATTTTTGTCATTTTGTTATTATTACCGAGTTTGTTTCCTGATTGCATTTACGTATTATTACGCCTATTTTGTTCGCTTATTATGCGTATATTATGCGCCCGTGATTAAGAAGATGTGGAGGTAACGAGTCGCGCTCCAGCGTGCGAGCGCGCGCGCGCGGGGTACGTGTCATTACGGCTTCCCGGTGCGCGGCGCGAGACAATTTAGCGTTTCAATACCGCTGTAATAGAAAATCACTTCTTGATATGCTCCGCGAGAGAGAGACGAGCGCGCAACGCACTGTGTCTCTGTGAGATTGCGACGTAAGAAATACTTACGCGCTTACATACATCGCCGCGAAGCAACGAGTTTGGACGAGTCACGCGCAAAATAGCGCCGCCAGTTCGTATCGTCCAAGTCATTCCGCACCGGAAATATAATTACTTCTTCTCTCACGTCTCTTATAACTGACAGATTCCCTTACGCGTCGCGGGATAGTAACGCGAAGGGAAAATTTTCGCGATTAATACGCGACGTCAGAGTCCGTGACATGGACGACGTTAGCGTATAGTCGACGCGATTCCGTTCGTCGACTTGTTATTTCGCGGCGAATTGTAACGAATAGAAAATGTCTTTCTTGAGCGCTTTGAGAAAGAGACATTTTGCTCGTTCCGTGACGACGCTTTTTTTATGATACAACGGTTGAAAATTACCTTCGAGGCTTTCGTCGAAGTTGTCAGAAGACTGTTCGAAACGATAATCATCTGTCTTCGATCGAAAAGGCTTTCTGCCGATATTCACCTGGCGATGCCTCGAAACGATGTTCGAAGAAAACGTGACGCGATCACGACTGCGACTCGAAACGTTTTAATTGATATTTGCATGGAAATCGAAATTGCACGCGAATTGCGTAACTTGCACACTTCTGGCGTAATCGATACGATGGCGTATTTTTGCAGAAAAACTGCAAAAAAAAAAAAAAAAACGAGAACACAAGAATCTTCTTACTTCAGTTTGGAAAAGCGCGACATTCGACGATGACTTTTTGTTTCTGAAATTGATTTGAAATATTTAGGATTTTTCAATCAACAAATGTCGATGCTGCTAATATTACATATAATATTCGGATGTTATTTTTCTACTTAAATTTCCGTCAGGAAAATCAAAACGTCAATAACATTGACATGTAATTTTCAGAGTTTTATATTCGTTTTAATTTATTTATCTCTCTCTCTCTCTGCGCCGAAAATATTTTTCCAATATAAACAAATTCAACGTGGTCTTCGCTCTCTAATTATACGCAAAGCTCTTTTATTGATTTATGAAAGGTATATACATTTTGGCGAATGACCGGTTATTGACCATTGAAAACCTTTGATTTTCGGTAGCATCTATCGCGTCACGTGCGGGAGCGTATTTTTGCCGAACCGAAGAACTTCAGGTCAAGCAGAAGCCAAGTTTTTTGCATTAAACATTTTCAAAGTGTAAAACACCCATCCATGGTTCTTGCGCGTTATTCTTTTATACAACGGGATGTATGTAGATATTTTATTTGGCGCTGCTTTTTTTTTTAATACCAGTTCTTTTGCGGAGCAGAGATTTTGCGCGCGCGTCCGCGCGCGCGTGTGTGTGTAGAAAGAAGCATAAATATTGACAGCTTTTGCGATGTGGTATAAATATCACGTGGACGATATTTATCTCGAGGTGACGATGATGTCTCGAGATATTCTCGCTGTGTTTGGCGATAACGTCGCAAGGCGAGGCGAGCGCGCGACGTCGGTTCAAGTCGGTGTCCATCCACGTTAAATCACGTACGGAAAAGAGCGCGCGTACATCAGGGTCGCGCGTAAGCTCGCGCTGCAATTTATCAGCGTGGTTTATTTACAAGCGGATCCTCTCTCCCGGTGACGCCAGAGGGAGGAGGGCGCTTCCCTTTCATCTCTTTCATCTGCCGGATGGCCGGACGGGACGGTAGCGACCGAATTCGAAAACGTCATTTAATTCGCCGCCGAGGACATTTCACTTTCTGTCTGCCTGCCTGTCCGTCTGTCTGTCTGTCTGTCTGTCTGTTCGTACGTTCGTGTGTACGTCCGCGTCTCTTTTCCCTCGTTCTCGCTTTTTGCACCGCACCGTTCGATCGACCAATCGCGCCACGTCAGGACACTGCCACCGCATATCGATCATGCGACGCGTGCAGAAATCGCTTCGACGACAGACGAGAATCGACGAGATTTTTTTCTCCCCCGATATTTCGCGCCTGCGGTCCACGCTTCAATTAGAGCTCGCGGATGAATAGTACTTGCGACGAAAAGAGAAAAAAAAAATGGGCGGACACAGGCAGACCGCGCACGCGAGAATGAGCATGATACCGCGTCATGATAGACCCGCTTGTGTAAGGAAAGCACAGATGAGAGCGTCTAGGTTATCTGTATAGAATTTTGGAGTGGCTGAAACTCCTCTCTCTCTCTCTTTTTACACGATGTGTAAAATAGAGCATGGAGCTGCTCACGTAGAAAATGAACGTATCTGATACGTGGCGTATGTCTATACGAGGAGAGCCTCCATCTTTTTTCTCGGAACATCTGCTCCCGTCGCGCGAAAAATAATTTAACATCTGCTTTGTGCGTGTCGCCGACTATTATATCCTTTGGATCAAATTATTTATGTTGTTTTGTGTGTTCTTCGCAAAATTAAAGCTCGCGTTTATATTTGTATAAAAGTTTACATTCAGTTCGCGTTATATGATTTTTTCGCGTAGATATCCGCTCGAGCTCGTCGATGTAACTCCCAAGCAAACGTGTTCAACTTATTAGAGAACGTTGGAATTTTTTCCTAAAACGATGAAAGGCGGAGATCGCTAGTGTAAATCGATTTTCGTTTACGAACGCGCTGAGAGAGTGAATTATTACGCACTGCGGGCACGTATCCGTCAATATCCTCCGTTTATATCGAATAGTATTATTGGGTAGAGAAAGAGATTGAGAGAATGTAATGAATTCAAGAGGGATTATAACGAGAATTTGCGATTTTCTCAATTGAATTGTGTTAATTGCATTTAAGCCGCTTAAAAAACAATCGCGGTTGTATTGAAGTTTCAAACTCGGTTAGCGAATAATTTTTTTATTTTATTTTAACTAAAACAAAACAACAAAAAAGCGAATCTCATATATGGCAATTTAATTTGTTATATTAATTTTTATATTAAAGAAATAAAACTTCTCGCTCTCTCTCTCTCTCTCTCTCTCTCAAGCTATGAAAGACCTTTATATTTATATCGTTAATGAAGCGCGCGATAAGAATATCCTCTTTGTATCGAGCTCTTAAATATATATATATATATACATATTATATACTTTTCCCCGCGTCACATCTCCGCGCGTGTTAGAATCGTTCGTGGGAAAGACTTTCTTTCGAGCGCGTGTGTTTTTCACGACTTAAGTATTTCAACGTTCAATATACAAAAGAACGACGAGCTAATCTTGTTTCGTGAGGACCGGGCACAAAGGCCACCATCGTGATACAGTAGTCACGCTATAAAGGACCTTTTAAGTTAATCTTCTGAACGATTTAAGAGAGACTCCGGTATAAATCACGGCACTCAAAGAACGCTCGCGTGCACGACAGAACGAGCGATTGGCCAAATAGGAAAATCGCTGGCGAGTCATAGCGCGCGCGCTATTGGAAAATTTCCCACTTACTGTCGCGCACGGCATAAACGAACTTCATTGCGTCTGATGATAAAGCGAATGAACACGATTACTAACGGCGGGAATTATGCGCGTAGGGGCGTGAACTTGGAACGACTGTGTTATGACGCAAGTAGTTGTGAAAGTGGAGCTCCGCGATTTAACGTCATAAATTTATTCATATTAAGCATAATAACGAAATGTGTCCTGCTTCTATTTTTCAAGTAGTTATATATATACCTTTTCCTTTTGCCGTCTACATCTCAAATCTCGGAATCTCCACAATTCATTGTAATAAACGTCCGAAAAAAATCACGATGTATCGAATTGAATTTTGTTCGCGAGAGATATATTTCGCGCGAGAGCCAAGTTTCGCTCGTGTGATACAGATATATTACCCGAGGAATGCGAGCACATGCAAAATTTCATACTTGTTGCCGTTACGGGGCGAAGAAACTTCGGATCCTAGATATCGAGGTCCTAGCTCATCCTTACCAAGAATAAGCGGCGATGGTGGTGGTGGTGATGGTGGTAGTGGTGGTGATGGTGATGGTGGTTCGAACTTTTCACTCGCGGCTGGTTTGCGAGGGAAAATTTTCACGTCGCGTCGCCCGTTCGTAAGGAACTTGACAGAAATTGGATTAGAAATTCCTGGAGAGAGAGAGAGAGGGTTGGGTCAATTTTCGTCACCTCGTCGTTTCGCCGACGCGACGCGTCAAAAATCATACCTCCGACAAAAATCAAGCTGTCTGGAAAGAACAACACAAAGAAGAGCACAGCCATTTTATCGGGGAGCGCGATCTGAATTGCGTTTGTCACAAATGGTTGGTGGTTCCCCCCCGCATCAAAGTTACTTGCGAGATCGTAAATTTTGTTGGAGAATGGGGATACGTTATATGTTGTTACATCTCGAGTTCGCGGGAAAGAATATAAAAGATTTAAAAAGAAGAAAATTGACTCTTTGTATTATTTATTTATTAATTGAAAGATACTTTTAAGATATACTCTCGTCGTGTTCAGCTCGTTAGCGCGGTCACTGTTCGCAACACAAAAGTGGAAAAGCCCAGCCGTGGCGACACAACGCGACGTAATTGTCGTTAATTTATAGCATTGTGGTGGCAAATAAGACGTCGTTACTTTGTCGCGAGTGAACACCTGTCTTGTAAACACGAACCGGCTGATTAGGTTGACGCGATGTCCCTAGTTGGATTCCTTAATTATGTCGTCTTTGTTCGGTAATTACGGTACACACGATTACGATATACACCGCGCGGTGAGACAATGCTGATACATATCTCTCTCTTCGTTCGCCGCGCAAGATCTCTCCGCGCGTCTGGTCTGACGCGCGTTAACGCGCGTATCCGCAATTCGTGCGCGTTCGGGATCCGCGAATCGCGCTAATACACGGACAGACACACGAGAGTTTTCCCTTTGTCATGTCGAGAGGACAATGCCAGGATGTCTTCGAAGAAAGAAGAGATCCTTCCTCTCTTCTTGTTCCTTTTTTCTTCTCGTGTACGTACGAGAAGACTTCTCACGCTTTGATATATCGCACACGTTTCATTTAATGATTCCGCGTTGTCACATGACGTCCGAACTTGGTCCCCGAAGAGAGATATAAAATCACAACGACATATAATGATCGACGATCGTAACTCGTGGATTATCTTCAATCGTCGTAAAAGTAGCGCGAGCGCGAGACTTCGATCGTTTATCTTTATAATTTTTAAAGACTTTTCGAAAATGACTGAAAACGTTAAAAAAAACATCAGTCGATTATGAATTATGACAAACGGTGCCAAAGAAAAGAAAATGTCGTTGTAGCGTCGTCACAACGTTTGTACGTTATGTTTTTTCAGATACGTATACACGCCCTGATGATCATCACGAGAATCACGAGAACGCGTAACGGTGCCGGTTGTTTACCGAACCAACCAATGGGGACACAATCGTCGTCCCGGCTCTAATTATGGCGCACCGCAGGTCTCACTCGTGAACCACCGTCGATTTTTTGACGGCTTTTTCCTTCCTCATTTCTTTTTTCTTTTCCGAACGATCACGATCCCGCGATCGATCGAGGAAGATACCGTTGTACTTCCTGTAATTTAGTCCACGAACGTATAGCCGGGACACACACACGGTATAATCTGCGCGCTACACGCCACGCTTCATTGACAATAAATCGTCGAACACGGAACGAGAGAGGAGAGAAACGCGGTCATTAATCGTTCAGAATGAAGATAACGCGAAAATGTGGTTTTCGTAGGGATTTCGATATCCTAGCGCGTGCGCGTTCAATATTCGACAACCTTCGAATAAACATGTTTGCGAAAAAACTATCGGAGTGGTATTCAACAAATTTCATACATATATGTATACGTACAAATAAATATGCAATAAATAACGTAATAATTATTAATGATGCAAAAAACAAAAACAAATCAAATATACAGACACAAGTACGTTGTGCTGTTTTGGTTGCCTCTTTCGTCACCTAGTTTGCAAAAATTAACTTCATTCACGAGAGAATATTCTCTCTCTCTCTCTCTCTCTCTCTCTCTCTCTCTCTCTCGTTTACTAAAATAAAGAAACAGACAAATACTTCATACACCGTTAGCCGTCCTACTTTCGCAACATCACTTCCTTTACATTAACACATAAATACATAATAATTATATGTAAATTGACACTTGTGACTATCACTCGTGTTCGTAAATTGCAGATCACGATTGCCTGCGCGCGCAATTTCCGCGTTTAATTGCATGTTTTTGTTTTACACTTTTCTTAAAACTGCGCGCACACACGTTTGACAGAGATGTGCGGTCTTTTTTCACACAAAATTATCCTCTTTCTACATAATGTGCGCGCGTGTGTGTGCGCGCGCGCGCGCGTCAATGCTATTTTGCATAGACCGATATATGTAACTTTATCTTACGTTTGTGTATCTCGCGTATTTGACATATTTACCTATCGTATCAATAAAAGTTACCAAATCAATAAAGATTATGTAAATACGTCGATAACTTGAAACCCACTCTCCCCGGCGAAAAGTGAGGGAAATAACGTACGTCCAAAGCATGCGAGCGATATTTCTCGAAAACGAGATGGAACCGATCATTCGCCGACCATTCTCGAGGTTTTCTCGACAAATACCTCGGTAGGTTCTTCGAGATACGTACCGCGTTCTGCTGCGGCAACGGAGAAGAATTTTTAACGTCTCGTCGAGACGTGCGCGCGCGGCGGGCGCGAAAAGAAACGTGGGCGGATATGTAGCTATATATCGGATTCTAGAGACCCTCGACGGTAGTAGAAACGATGAAGGGAGGGTGAGAGGAGGAGGAGGAGGAAAAAAAAGTAAGGTAAGCTACCGAACGGCACGTGGAGCGTGTGGAGTGTGTAAGTGCGCCCCTTTACGTCTGCTGGAAGGATAAAAAGGCAAGCCTCTGCCAAACTTTCTCGCACTCCTCGAGCTTCGAGACGACCCTCGGGGCTCGTCGGTTGCGCTGCATTTACACCGGAAGCATTTTCTACACGTCTCTCTCTCCCTCTCTCTCGTGTTTTTTCTATTTACCTTCTGAAACATCTTTGAACTAGTATTCGTGTAGAAAACAATTTCGAGAATCTGCCGAGACAATCGAGAATCCGTACGGGAAGAAATTTCGAAGGCAGAGGCACATACCTCTGTTTCATGCCGAAATTGAAGTCAGAGATAAGTGAATCTCGCTAGATTGAAGAAAGCAGATCTCTTTGAACGGAAAATCTGCATGAGAGAGATCTATCTGACAGAAATGTATAACTGGCATTTTCTCAAAGACTCTCGCGTGAAAGTTACACAAAAGTTAAGCGAGTTTGCTCTTGCTGTATCAAAGGAGAAAATGGACTTATCGATGATCCCGCGGAATCATCGATTATCGCAGACGAATATAATATAGCGCGCGAATTCTCGTAAAATATATTTTTGTGTACCGGAGGCGCAATTTTACGTAACGAGCTCTCGAACTCGCAATTTCTTCGCATGTACATACGCACACACTTATATATATGTGTATATATATCGCGCGTTATAATATATTACAAATATTGTTTTACATAATAGAAGACGCCACGGAGATATTAACCGGTATATATATCGCAAACTGGTGTATCTCGTGGATTGTGAGAAATTACACCGCGAGACAACATACGCTCTCCTATACCTGTTTTGTTTTAGAGATCAATATTCCAGCTGCCGTTTCCACAGCCCACCCTCGCGTTTCTCGGCAACTGCAAAGGCCACGGAGTTTCCTATCACAAAGTCTCGAGAAAGGCTTTTGAAGCCTTCTCCTCCTCGAACTTTCCGATTTTCTCTTTCCCCACGGAATCCCTTTTTCTCACCCTCTCTCGGCGTCATGTCAACGATAATTTTGTGTTAATTACTGTTTGGTATGCCCTATCGTCTAGACGTAGGGAATTTTGCATTAACATTCGGGGAACACCTATTTTTTCAATCAAGAAGAACACTCTGAGTCAATTTGACCCTGTCCACTTTTTGAGATGCTACCATTTAAAATGCACCTATCC